>KK120593.1:571093-584096 GCA_000611955.2 Stegodyphus mimosarum | reverse complement strand
TTTTTTGTGCATAAAAAAGGCAGTGTCACATTTATGTTTTTCATTGAATCTTATTTGTAATTATGCTAAGATTTTATAGTAATATCAAGAAAACAAATTTTGAATATTATTAGAAATTAGCACTAAATTAAATTAAGAAATAAATCATTGTCGTCTCTGAAACATTTAAAATTATTTATTTGTATTTATGAAACAAGATCAGTAGTAGATAACTAACAAAGTTGAAAGACAAAGTTTTTAACACTTTCTGAAACTATCTAGTATTTATTATACAGTATATATTGAAAATTCATACCTCTCATTTAGAAATTCGTAGGCAGATTTCTGATGCCTATTATGTGCTTTAAATTTGATTAATATGTAATTTTGCAATGCTAGAAATATGAGAAATAGTATCATTTTAAATTTGAAAGATGATAGTGTCATTTTCAGCATAAAAAGAAAGCAAGGCAACTTTTAGAGGAACAGAATTATAAACAAATTAAAAATCTGTTTTTTTGTGTGCCATGAAATACAAAAAATAATACTTCCTTTTTAAAATGGCCTTTACATTTAGTTATCAGAATTGGCAAGCTTAATCTCACAATTTGTAATTTGCAGCTTCATGTGCAGCAAAGGGCTTAATGTAGTGGTTCTGTAGTAAACAATATTTAAAAATGAGTTGGAAAAATAAAGTTTTAAATCTATGAAAATTTAAATTTTTTATTGTATTGTTTGTTGCCCGTTATAATGCCATAATAAAGAAGATTATTAAACCAGCAATGGAATCGCTTGCAATTAAATATCAATTAAATTATTTATCAAAGAGGCAAAAGATTTGAAGAAGCCTTAATAAACTATGCAAATTTATAAAGTGAAAAGCATTTTAAATTCAACATATCCAAATAAATGCATAACATTTTTTTTTTTAATTTTGTAATTACGGAGGCAACTGAGTAACCTGTGTACTTGCTTTTAAAATGCTATCTTTTATTTCTGTTCACTGTTGATTAGTTTACTGAGCATTTATTTTTTAGCTTAATATAGTGCTTTAATAGGAACAGTATAATCAAATAATTATGTGTAGTGAAATTCGTTATCAAAGTTATAGTGAATACTAACTTTAGATTTTTGCACTAAATATAATTTAAATCATTTGAATTGTATTTTTATAGGTATCATATGTAAAAATTCATCTACCAGGAATATTTGTTTTCAGGGTGTCAACCTTGACTGTTGTACCAGCATTGCTTCGTTTATACTTGCAAATTCATATGGTTGTTTCATATTGAAAATATGAAACTAATTTTTCATATAAACAACTGTAACATTGCTGAACTTTGAAATTATAAAATTTTAATTAAAAAACTTAATTTTTATTTCATGATAATATAAATGAGCAATGTTGTGCAACTTTAAAAATTTCGAAATTTTAACTGATAAACAATGAGAACTATTTAATAAAATGAGAAGGTTTTCATGGATATAAAACAATTCAAGAGTAAATTCATTTGTAACATTTTTTAAGTGATTTTTTTCGCAAGTTGATTTAGTATGAAAGTGACGACAAACTGATTATTTTGGCTGCTTTGTAAATATTAAGCTTAGATATATTACATATCATATTTGTAAATCTGTGGGAAGGGGAACAAAATTATAGGTAAAATTAAAATGTGTTAAATTTTAAGCTAATCTGAAGTATTAATTTTTGAAACAAATTTGTTAAAAGCATAATTGTATTAAGTATTAAGAATTTTATGCAAGTAAGGGTTTAAAAATTAAAATCAGTTGGTGAAGTGTTATGTTTATTCAAAAAGCAAAACATTAGGATTTTATTGAAAAACTATCTGTTAATTTAAAGGAAATTATCTGGAGGTAAAGTAAAAAAGTTATGCAAGTACCATCTATTATTTCAAAGAGTAGCAGACTGTTTACAAACACTGAGTGCAGATAAGAATAAAAAGATTAGTTGGACATTGTAATTCAAACATACAAACAAAATTTTGGAAAACTTGTGGTAGCAAAATGAAGTTTATTGCTGTATTGTATTCTTTACTTTATTGAAAATATCATTTTTTAGAAGGAGAGGATGTAATATTTTTGAAACATGAAGAATAGCTATTCTGAGTTCATTAAAATATTTCACAAAATGTCCTTTTACTGTAATAATGTGATTATATCAACATGCAACACATTTACTCAAATAAGTCAAATCTAAAGCAATGTTCGTCTATTTTAGCTAAGATTACTGAAAAGGAAATTCTAGGACATATTTTATTAATTGACACTAAAACATACAAATAAAGCATGCTGTTTTTTTGTCAGCTATTTTACAGGACAAATGTAATTTCCAGATTTCTTTCCGTTATTTAATGTAAAGGATATACATGTAATTTAATCTAAGGAGTAGCATATCAATTTGAACTTTTAAATTAATCAAAATTAAACTTCAGAGTGGTGATAATCTGAAAAGCCTTTCAGTAATACCAGCGGGCTGGCTGCATGGGCGTTTTCGTGGTTTTCCCCATGTGTAACGTGTATACGAGCCAGTTTCCCTTAAAAAGTCCTCCACGAAGACATCCCTCCCTTTAGGCAGATAGCCCTCGTGTGCTTTGCCATAATTGAATAACCCAACCCAGTAATACCAGACGTACGTTTCTCTTTATAAAACAAAAAATACTCTGCAACAGAATAATGTTACTTTTTGTAAAAGAGCATTGAACGCTGTTGAAAGAACGTCTTTCAAATTAATGCTATTCTGAGGTCGAATTGGCTAATTTAAAAGCCCAAACTGTTATGCTTCACTTTCACACACACACACACACATATATATATACACATATTCTTTTACTCGAATATATTTTATTATAATAAGCATCATTTTAGACAAAACATCTATTATTTTTATAGACTACACTAAGAGGGCACTAATTACACTAAGAGGGCGTTGCATCTTAACCAAGCCCTTTAATGTTACCGAACGCTTTACTGAATGTCATGGAAATGTGACGAGACGAAATACACTGGTGTGCAAAAATTAAGGACAAGACTGTTTTTTCAATATAACTTTGTACAAAAGCTTTCCAAATCAACACATTTAATACCGTAAGATCCCCAATACGTAAGGACATGAGTAATGTAAGCAACACTTACCAAAAGAGAAATCAGAGTGATAAAAAGAAGCTTTATTGAAAAAGTAGCATGGAGCGCAATGCGACTGAAGGCCGAAACATCCCTGTGATGGGTGTCCAGCAAGAAACATCCGGTCTTTAATAGGGGATATGATCTCCCCTGACTGCTAGGCAGGTTTCACATCATTTGTGCATGCTGGATATGTGGTTGTTAATGAGCTGTTGAGACACTGCTGCTCGTTCCTCTTGTAGCACCAATCGCAGTTTCGGAATCGTTACTGGCGATAAGTTACGTGCTGCCACGGGTCTCCCTAGTAAGTTCCGTACATGCTTGACGGGATTTAGATCCAGAGACCTTGCCGACCAATCCATGTGTTCAATATCTTCACTCTCCAACAGCTCTTCGACAGTAACTGTGCGATGAGGTGGAGCGTTGTCGTCCATGAAGAGGAACTGAGGACCCATAGCCCTTGTGAAAAGACGCATGTAAGGAAGAAGAACCTCGTTACAATAGCAGTCCCAGGTGACGAACCTCCTTGGGAGATATGAAGGTCGGTCCGGCTACCAAGCATTATGTCTGCTCGAACGAGAACTCCGCGACCTCCAAAACAGTCCCTTTTGATGATGTTGAAGGGGTTATTGCGTGTTCCCCGCTCTGTCCAGATGTGTATGTGTCTAGAATCGCAACTCAGACTAAATCTGCTCTCATCTGTAAAGAGTACTCGTCCCCATTCATTGTCTCTCCAATTCCGGTGTTCCCGGCACCACAGAGAACGCCTTCTCCGATGGGCAGGCGTTAGAGGTACACACCGTACAGGGCGTCGTGCAAACAGACCACCACCGTGCAGTCTTCTGGCCACGGTAAAACGCGATATCGGTCGTCCAGTCGCCTGTGTCGTGTGTCTAGCGATTTCTCCCGCTGTCTGCCGCCTGTTTTTTCTGGCCTGTAAGGCAATATACCGGTCATCTGCGGGTGTGGTTCCTCGTGGACGACCACTACTAAACCCCCGGATAGCTGTTCCTGTAGTTTGAAATTGTCTCCAAAGTCGTGAAACGATGCTGTGAGCAATTCCGAACTCTGCAGCCACACTTGTCACACTGCGGCCTTCCTCCAACTTCCCAATGATTCGACCTCGGGTAAAAGCATCCAGATGTCGTCTAACAGATTGATTATTCGCCATTTCTCGCTGAGGCAGCAACTCGGTGTGATTTTAACTGCTATACGGCGTGCAATCTCTTTGCCAGAAATACTGATCTTACACCGACAACATGCTTTATATTACTTAAACACTCCCCCATTACGTCTACCTGTATATCTGCGCATGTGCTACCGTACATCACCTTACTTAAGTTCCTGATTGGTCTTTCTGTCCGCTCTGCCTCTTCGTTCAGCTGATTTTTCGACTTCGTCCTTAATTTTTGCACACCAGTGTATTCCCTCTTTTAAAGTTAACTGAATGGTTATTATTAAATGCATCTTACTAACGGAAAATTAGTGTTATGAATTGCATTTAATATTTTAGGAGATCTAAAACTGTAGTTTTATTAAGTGATCGCAAACGTTCATCGGACTGAAAATAAGGGGAGGTTGCTGCGAGCTGACAATTTCGTATCTTACGGAGCTTTATAAATTTTAGAAGACAACGATCTTAAAATTTATCTGTGGCATCTTAAATTAAAAGGAAATCTTATTTTTATTATAAGTTTATATCTTTAAATAATATTAAAGAACCTGATGACGTATCTCCGTTATTGAACGCTTTTTTTATTTTAAGCAAAACAAGATTGCTGTGGAATCAAAATAGATGGACTATGAAACTATTGAAGAAACGTTGTATTCGCAAATGTTCCTGAGTAATAATTTAAAAAGCTTACTGACGTTAATGACTAACCGCGTTCAGAAAGACCAAAGGTACTCGAGAGCAATGAACTGCAATAAATTTTTGGTAAAAATCAGGCTCATATATTGATGGAGTTTAAAAATGTATGTTTTCTTTCTCTTTTTTTCCCTTCCCTTTCATTAATTAAACAAATATATTTAAAAATCTGACCAACTTTTTGGCCCACCAGCGGCCGAGCGGTAAAGTCGCTGAACACTGGTAGTTCGGTCCGAGATTTGAATCCCGCGAACGGGCTGGCTGCATGGGCGTTTTCGTGGTTTTCTCCATGTGTAACGTGTATACGAGCCAGTTCCCTTAGAAAGTCCTCCACGAAGGCATCCCTCCCTTTAGGCAGATAGCCCTCGTGCGCTTTGCCATAATTGAATAACCTAACCTGACCAACTTTTGTAATCATATAATAAGTTTGGATATTAGTATATCACCAAACCGACAAGATTAGCTTTGCCATTTTAAACGAAATTTCTCTTGATACTTTTTTATTGCAATGCATTTTATGCAACACAACATCTGGATATTTAATGAATGAAGACAAATTTTTCTCAAAGTACACTTCGACTTTTCGAGTTCTTCTAGCTTTAACATACTGAGAATTAAATACGCAAAGTTAAATTTTATTTTCCCAGTCTTTATTATTCGCACTTTCAACACATTTTGTTTCACTGTATTTCATTTAGCTTTGCCATATTTACAAATAAAGCTTGCTTTTAAGAAAGTACGGTTATTGCTGAAAGTGAAAGAGTAAGATAGGGGTACATTTCTAGCCCCCCACTGCTGAATGTTTTTCAACGTTAGAATATATTTTTTTTTCTCACGAATATCATCTGAAATTTGTTGACTGGCAATGTGGAATGTAATAACGAATTTTTGTATTCCTTAATTCAATAATATATGTGCAAGATAAAAAATAGGAAAAAAAAATTATAACCTAAATTAGCAATAGCCCTTAATTCCTCATTTCATTTTGGGTAATACGACATTTTCTGTTCTAAAAATACCAATTACGTATAGTAACTTTTCCTGGACTGCGTCATTTTTAGATTAATCCACATCATATGACTTTTACATAACGCTGGCAAGGTAAATGTAACTAAAACCCTAACAGTCAATAATTTTAGAGATTTATTAATTATCCAATCGAGTGACATTGAAGCTGAAACTCACTCACTCTGAATTAAGGTTTCGTCCTGCATACATTGCCCTTTGCTTCTGTTGCCGCTAAGACACTGCCTCGCTGTTTTCTTCTTACACCGCAATAGTATCAAAAATGTAAATTTTAAGTTCTGGAACAAGCAAAACTAATGTGCCGATTAATTTGTGACCGTAAAATATTTAATTACAATTAAATAAATACTACGACTGCGTCTTATTGTATCTGCACGAATTCCAAGTTTACTCCTCCTTATCGATCTTCTAGGTATGATTCAATAGCTGCGGCATTCCCGTGTGTGTGTGTGTGTGTGTGTGTGCGTGTGTGCGCGTGCGTGCGTGCGTGTGTGTGTGTGTGTCACCGTCAATCGGGAGAACTGAATCATCGTCAATCGGGAGAACTGATTGACAGGACATATTTCAAAGAAGAATTTTATAAATACTTAAGGCACTCGATGTTTGATCAATTGTAAAGGTGGCACACAGTACTTAATAACCTAACAGTATTGGGTGCACTCCAAAACTAGTAACAAACTTGGTCGTTAAACTGTTTTTCATCTGTTTTAAAACTTGCTGTAATCCGAAAGCTGTCGTGTGCGTGCGTGCGTGCGTGCGCGTGCGTGTGTGCGCGTGCGTGTGTGTGTGAGATAAAAATATGTAGATAAAAATTATAATTTAAACCAACGGTAACCCTTTAATTCTCCCTCTGTTCTAAAAATCGTAATAATTTCTCTGGATTGCGTCATCCTCATTTCTAGATCATTCCATCTTGCATGGCTTGCGCAATGCTGATGACGTAACACCTTTCTAACGTAAAGAAAAACCAATCTTTCTCAAAACAGACAGCCATTTTGGATAAATGCGCCGTTAACTTGCAGTCCTGTTGCCGTTTGGACTCGGTTTTATTTCACCGTGCTTTGTCGTGCCGCTAACTACGCCGTTATTTAAAATGCGATACTTTATATAAAACTGTGGTGTGAGTAATGTGCTCATGATCATAAGTAATGAAAAATACGGTTTCGGATAATTCGTGTGCGGCAATAAAGATTATGCTGAATTCGGCTACGTCTCTCTATCCCTCCTTCGAGTGTCATCTTTCTAATTATGCAGCAGTCTCTCCAAGTTTGTGTCACACACACATATATATATAATGCTGGCATGTCAACGTAACATATGTCAAGTCATCATATAATTAATATAAATAATAATTACATGATGATTTGACATATGTCACGTTGACATTATATATACATACACACATACTGCTCAAAACAATTAGGGGATATTTTGATTTTAGATATAAACTGTGGATGAAGAAAAGTTTTTGTGACTGATACATGATGTATAGGTGTTGTAAGGCATGAGAAAAGAAAAAGAAGCAACAAGGGATAATTAAATTTTATTGACGATTTTGTCGGTAGACAAAAAATGCAGTTTGTGTATATTATAGAAGCGAAAGAAAAAAATGTGATTTCTCGGACACAAATGAGTTTCAATACGGGATATGGTTTTCCCTGACTGAAAGCAATGTCGCACACCTACGAGACATGGAATCAATAAGGTTATCAATGAGGGATTGGAGTATTCTCTCCCACTCGTGTAGAAGAGAGCTTTCAATCTGCTGAATTGTTTCTGGGGTAATAACGGACTAGAAACCCATCTTCTTAGAGTATCTCAAACACGTTCTATTGGGTTCATATCTGGGGAACATGCTGGGCACTCCATTCGAAGGATTCCTTCGTCGAAAAGAAATTATCTAGTAACTGAGAAGTATGTGGCCTGGCATTATCATTCATGAGAATGAATTAATCTTCGATTGCTGCTACGTAAAGGACCACAATAGGTCTGAGGATCGCATCCTTTTATCTTTGAGTCGTTAGTGCTCCATTCCTGATAATGTGCAGGTCGGTGTTACCATTGATAGAAATACCGGCCCAGACCATCACTTCGCCTCCGCCCAATCGGACACTTTCATGTACAAATGCAGGAGTATTCCGTGTACCAGGTTTTCAACAGATGAAAAGCCGCCTATTATCAGGCTGTACACTAAAGCGGGACTCGTCCGTGAAGAAGATGTTGCTCAACTGATATCGTCCCCAGCTGAGATGCTCTTGTACCCCCCCTCGGCGTCCAGCAAGGCAGTCCTGTGTCAACGAAACACAAACCATAAGTCTGCGAGCATACAAACCGGCGTGGTGGAGTCTGTTTCGAACAGTTTGAGTCGACATTCTGGCACCAGGAGGCCTCTGAAGGTACTGTTGCGAGAAAGTCGCGCTCATATTGTGGTTTCTTTTGGCCGTTAATTTTAAATATCGATCCTCATTTTGTGCTGATGCAGGCATACGATCTTGTCCCGATCTTCTGCGAATATTTCCAGTAAAAAAAAAAAGGATTCCGTGGTCTGGAAAAGACACTTTGAGAAATTCCTAACTCTTCCGCTACAATGGAATCGTTTGACCCTTCTCTAAACAAACGATAGCCCTCCAGGCTACCTATTCAACTCTCTCATCTTGCTGAGACTAGGCTCACTGTTACGAAACATTCAACTCGTGTCAGTTGTTTTCAATCTCCTCCTACAGAAGGAATGCTGCAGCTAGCTTTTCGCTATTTATCTAAAACGCGTAGCTTTCGAAGTTACAGACAAAATTTGCAAATTCCCAACTTTGTAAACGCTATAATGTTCCTTTTTAACCTCTTCTATTCCATTTTTATTAAAAATTTGTCGATTAGATGGTTATTTCATACCGAACTCACTACAATATCCCCTAATTGTTTTGAGCAGTGTATAAATATATATATATATCTGTCAATAAAGTTAAAAATCAAGTTAAAAAAAATCAAACAACGAAATGTCCCATAAGTTTCATGGAATCTGTTCAAAATGACCTCACTAGATCTACAACACACTAAATCCCTTCTAAACTGCCACTCCAATAACACAATCTGACAACAAGCATGATAAATCCTATGTAGACGAATACTATTTATAACCCCACAAGTAAAAGTCAAGTGATGCTTGCTGTGGGCCTGGTAGGGAATCATTCAACACTCCCTTGGTGATCTATCCAGTGTCCTGGAAAAGAGGGATTAACCGCAGTACCGAGACGCATCTTTTAATAGTCGCCGATTAATCCTTGTTATGTCTGAGTTATGGAGCATCTTGCATACTATCGTATTGCTACTATGATAAATTGTAGGGGGTGAAGAGGCAACATTTCAAGAGAAGCAAAAGAAAAGATAATGAGTTTAAAAGGTTTCTGTCGCAAGAGGGCAAGCCGCAAGGGGCAATCATGCCTACTCCCCTGCCACAAAGGGCTTTTACAAGAATTTAGCTATTGTTATTTTCTGCTGATCAAAGCCTCACTTTCAGAAATGGACGTTTTCCGATATATGATCTGTTGCAGGAATAATAAAGACATGCATTTTTATTTCTTTAATAAACTTAGACACACATAAAGACATAAATTTAATACCCATTTGTTGCAGTTGATGTTCGAATTCAATGAAAGCTATAATGTTTTGTCATTTGATACGAAAATTACTTAATGAAAGCGAACCTTGCACTTCATTGTTGCAGTAAAAGACTAAAACGACTATGTAGAGCTAAAATAGACAATATAGAAATCAAGGATATCTGGACATTTTCTGAGAGACAAAAAGTTGTGAGGGTGAACAACAGTAGCAAATTTATTTGAAGAAATGAATATACCAATCGAGATTTCTATATGATTTTCATTTTAAGGTATAATTTGTTTATTTTGAATTCTTACTTAATTTATGATTATACTTTTACTTCTCTAACTGGTACTCACATATTATCGCAATCACCTTAGTAGATATCACTAAAGCGTCAGAATGTGGCCATCTCTGGCAACCACGCGCATAACGGTTCTTCAGTTTAACGTCGCGATTCTTATTCCATAACGTCGCGTTTAACGTCGAGATATGCGTTCTGTTATTTGTTATATTCCAAATTCCAATGGTTTTTATCGGCAAATCGTAATATTTTTTGTCTTGAACATAGTCTTGAACATAGAACTTGTGCTATTTGCCTGCATTGAAACAAAGTGAGGCAAAATATTGAAGAAATACAGCATTTTGCCGTAAAATCGCTAAAGAGAAAAATTACTTTCAATTTCTATTCAAAGCGATCTTCACGAAATTTCCACCTGAACAAAGGGAAAGAAGACAGTTTGCTAGTATGTTTACAGACTTTTGGGGGGGGGGGTGAATAACCAGTTAAAAAGTAAAATATGTCTGTAATAATATATTTGTGTGTACTTAACAGTTTTTTGCGTTATGAGTAATGAATATTATTCTTCAATAAAATTCGCAAAATTGCACCAAGGTGATTGCGCTAGTACGTAAATATTCTTAATGTAATTTAAACTTTTACAAAACTTTTTGTAATTGGCTAACGACGTTTTTCAACAACTTTAAATATTTAGTCTTAATTTGGCGTTAATAAAAAAAGAAAGAGCTTCAATGATTGTTTTTGTCGAAGGTTACCCTATGTTATTGTTCATCGAAATTCTTTATCATAATGTAAAACTAGGGCTGAATTTTGCTAATCGTTAAAGTGTCAAGTTGGGATGCAGGACTACCGTAAAGGCATTTGTCGCTTTCAGGTGAATTTTTGCTTCACAGCCCCCAATCAAATTTTGTAAAGATTTTATTTTATTCTAACTACTTATTTTTAGTTTGACTTTCCTTTTCCTTCCGATTTGAGTTTCCTGCTGGAATGCAAATTTTTATGACGTTGTATGCGAAACCTAAGTGTGTTCAGAAGCAGTATTTAAGCTGCGGTTTCAAGAGTTCGTGAGACAGTAGCGGAGTTACTTCCGAGTTTACGCTGCGTAGTTGAAATAACTCTCTACTTGGTGTTAGCCACCCTCTTCAGATTATATTGAGATTCTAGGCTCCAGTCGTTCAGCCATCCTAATTTATTGCGATTTTATATTTTTATATTCTGTGCAATTTTATTTAGCCCCTAGTGGTGGTAAATTGTGATCACCGAGTGAATACATCTTGTTACGTTAGTTCAAATAAAAAGGTTATTTAAAACTTCTTCTGTAGTATCTGCTCTTCAAGACATAGCGAGAATTCGCTACGCAGTCTTTCACGTAGGGTCTACAATGAATGCTCCCGAAAAGAAACACTCAACAATTTAAGTAGCATAATGGGGAGGACCCTTCTTCCACACATTATAAAAGAGATGCTCTACTTCCGTATAATAATGTTATAATAAAATCATAATCACAAAAACTCTCGTACGTATATAATATTTTTGTATCTATATTAATACGGCTATATTACTATTAACGACGGGCATGGATTCGGCTAGATGGATGGGTTGTTTACTTATAAACAAATGAACACAGATCTATGTCTAGTTACTAAATACTAAAATTCGGTAGCGATGTAAATACACACAGGTCTGTTTTTGTATGGTCTTCACTCGATAGATTTTACGATAATTTAATCTGTATTTGTTAATTTTTTTGGCGAGGGGGGGAGAGAAATTCTCAAGCAGAAATGTTTTCCCTTTTCCTTTTCCGAGTCAAAATTCAATGAAAAGTTTTAAAAAGACATGGTTTGTAACCGTATTAAATCAAAATAAATCGTATAAAAGAATAGCTCCTTAAAGTATGTAAAATCAACCCGTGTATAAATTATTGCAAGCACATTCAATCTACTTGGGTGCACCAATAGAAGAGAGAATAAGATCGATCAATTCTATTACTTGGACTCAGGTTCAAATTACGACGAACGGCTGGTTGCATGAGCAGCGTGAGTATTGTCCGGGCTTTCTCTACAGTAATGTGAATACAAATCAATTTCCTACAAAAAGTCATCCATGACGACATCTCTTCTTACGCAGATAGATAGCCCTGCTATGCTTTGTTATAATCAGAACAACCTAATCACATCTAATCTTCAATCCATTTCTGTTCATCATTACTCTTAATTAATGTTTAATTGATTTTAGTATGTAAAACTCTTCACGCTAGTAACGCTCAGGGAAACTAAGTGTCAGTAGTATATATATATATTTAATCAAATCCTATTCAGCACTGCCACTCCTAAGGCCAGAAGTGGTGGCAGCTGATAGGCGGCCACCGTTGCTTCCTATGAAGGGACGAACAGTTACAACCATGCCTTCTTCGGAATTCGAACCCGGGCCCTTCGGTACCCGGGCCCTTCGCAGTAGGCTCCCCTAACGATTATACCGCCTGGGAGGCTGTCAGCACTGTGTGAAAGGCTGTACATAAATCTGCACATATTTCGGTTATGTTTTATTAAGTGATTTTAACACTTCTTGGAGACTATTTCTGTAAATAATATGAGGACATAATTTTTAATTCTTCGCCTACTTCAACAGCCTCAATGTACAATTGATTTTTATATAACAATATTGTGTCCAACATTTTACTATAAAGATTAAATTTTTTCGAATTAAAGCATTTAATAAACCAATTGCTAGAAGGTTGCTAATATTTAGAATATTATATGAGTATAATTTGCAGCTCAAATGAACAATATTTTCAGCAAAGTCACGAAATTCTCTTAAACAAAAAAAAATAAATTGTGAATTGCAGTCTAGTAAAAGCACCCGTTTCAATAATCTTTCTTTCATTTTCTTTCCCCATCACGCATCAAACCGCAAACCCGCGATCAATTGTGGCAATACTATGTGAAACTCATCGCTCATTCAATCGGTTCATGGGGAAAATGTCAAATGATATACAGGAAAGAGAATTGTCTTCCTACTCCGTACTAAGATCATTACGCCCTACGTTAAAAGATCCAATTTCTACACATACGGAAACAAAAAAAAAAAAAAAA
>KK120593.1:559567-571083 GCA_000611955.2 Stegodyphus mimosarum | reverse complement strand
CAAAAAAGAAAAAAAAAAAAAAAAAAAAAGCATTACGGTAAATGAATGAAAAATAAAAATCACAAGAAAAGGTGCCTGAGCGTGAGTAGAAAATAAACGAAATCACTGAAAGCGAGGAAGATGCGTCTCGAGTTCTTATCGATCGATTCCAAAGAGTTGCGTAACATTCAAGACTATCATTTAGTAACTGTTCTGCGAAGAATTGAAATCATCTATTTTCGGTTATTAGATAATGTCATTTAACGAAATATTATGCCTGGCTTTGCTTGCGCGTTGGCGTCGTCCTTCCCGCTCCAATATTGCTTCCTTTACACACACACACACTCTCCCCCCTCTATGTATCTAGAATTTTAAAATGTAAATCAAGCGCACAAATTTTCAAGCTAGAGATTATGCAGTGAACTCTGATTGATTTTTCGATCTTACAATGATGTACGCGCAGGGTTAGCCACAAGATGCGTGTACGAGCAAAACTTTGAAATGTTACTCGAAACAAATCCACAATATTGCACTAGGAAGATTTTCTAATAATACGAGAAAAAGTAATCTTAACAAATCATAAACATAAGCTTTACAAAGGAAACAATATACGAGCTTTAAAGAACCTTTAACGATATGTCTCGAAAAATAAATTCAAAAAATATATTACTTTTATTGCCACTTTTAAAGCAATGATAATAATAAAAAATCAGTTCAGAGATCAACACATTCATATCGCAAGGGCGCGTCTTTGTCCTACCCTTTGTTAATTTTGCAAAAGCAAAATTAATATGGACTGAGATGCGCTCAAAAGTTAATAAAGTTAATAAATGAGTCATTGGACACGCTGCAATAATATAAAAAATTTGTGAAAAGAAGAAGTAATTTTGTTGTTAGCGGTCGTTGTTTTCCCCATGTGTAACGTGGATATCAGCTAGTTTCCTTTGAAAAGTCCTCCACGAAAGAATCCCTGTCCCCCTCGCGTGCTTTGCTATAAACAAATAAACCAACCTACAATAGAACTACTCTTTCGCTTCATCTAATCTAAGAAAATGTGGTACACTGGAAAGGTATTTTTAATATGGTTTTGTTTTCTGTTTGTTTGGGTCAAACACTGAAATTAATTTCTGACATCTTTGTAAAAGTCCGATTTGCCTGGAATACGTAATACATATGTGTGAAAAAATAAACATTTTTATTTACGATGAACAATACAATATTCAACAGAATGCTTTTCAAAATTTGAGATTTTACTTATTTATTAAATGAATTTTTCTTGTATATCCTTGTTTGAGAAAAGATGCTTAATTTTTGTTCGATGCTTAATGTTTGTTTGAGAAAGGATGCTGTTTTTGCTTAATTAATCAGCACAGATTTTCGATCTTTGCGGTAAATCTAAAATAAGCTTCCATATGAAAAAATTTCGGAATAGATTCTGAAGTAATTTGAAATTTGGCGGGTTTTTAAAAAAGTTCTATTTTTTTAGCTATCTTATATTTGCTATTAATTGTGTATTTTTAAATCCAAATATTTATTTTTCCAGTGTTACGAGCCTGTTGATTTTAAATTATAGTAAAATGAGTATCTCTAAACCGAACTGATATTTAAACACACTGCATGGGATAAATAGGCAGGATTTTGGAGGGGGAGAAGATAATGCTGATTAAAAAGGAGGTATTTTTCTTTATTATTTTTTCCGCAGTCTATTGGTTAAAATTTCTTATGTAAAATATAAAAAAGCTTTTAAAGCTACATGGTTTTAGTTACATGGACCACTTGTAAAAAATAATTTCGTAGCTATAATAATATTCATGGCGTAAGTGCAAATTTTTTATTTTATAATTACTTTTATGTACTTTTATTGGTTACTGATGAATATTAATAACAATGCATTAATGGTTGAAAAACAGGTAAAAAAACCACTTAATTCACAGCTTTCTTTACAGTTTTATTATTCCATATGCTAGGAAAACAGCCTGAAAAAAGTGCATGTAAGTTTCTTCATCTGACATTACTGCTCAACGAAACCAAATCGACGAAAATACCGCGTGTAAATGTCACTCTGATTATGTTCGTTGCGCGGAACGGTTTGCTTAAATGCACCCCCCCCCCTTTTTAGGTTTCTTTTTTAGACCTAATTCCCATTCTTAGGTCTATTAAACACATGTCATATTTTATGAGGAAGTTAAACATTTTAAAACTATTGAGTATGATATATTTTTGTTTTCATTATTGTGATCCTTTTATATTAAATAGACCAATTAAATTAAAAAAAATTATGTAAATTAATACCCGATATTCAAGAGAAAATGAGAGGGATTTGATTGGTACCAAGGCTTAATTTCCAAAATTAGAAGTGCCGGAGACCTATCCAAGACCGTCAGGAAAGAGGAAGAATAAATAAAAAAAAATGTTAATCAAATCATTAATAATTAAAAAATAAATAATTATTAAAATAATTAAAGTTAAAATTTAATGAATTGTAAAGATATAAATTAAAATTCAACAAGTGATTAATTTTATTACTAAAAAATAAATTTTTTTAGATCAAATTTCTATCGAAAATTTGTTCAGTTACATAAAAGAAGTGTCGAAGCCTTCTCATTTAGGGCTCCGGTGCACTCCGGCTAGAATTATGATTTATCCTCAAAACTAAGAAGTGCCGGTGCTGGGCTCCGGCACAGTTTAAGCTCTGATTGATACTGAAGCACGTACACATTAGAGACCAGTTCTTGAAATACTGTAGTCTAGGTGACACAATTGTGACTTTCAGTACTGTTTCAGAAGATTGTATTAGGCATACGCGCTTTAGTACGTATGTCTAATATTGTCTTCCATTATTAAAACTGTACTGAAATAACTATGAAGCTAAAAAAATTAATTTTACATGAAATTGAGTAAATAATATTACTTTCTTTGGGCACAACTGATGGCTTGAAAAAGTGGCTTAGAAAAGTCATAAACCCAGTTTCTGTCTCCACAAACGTATTATGTCCTATTCATTCTTTATAACATACAAATATAATATAAAATTTTTCACTTAACTGAGAGAGCCAAAATTTAATTTCAAAGCTAGTAACATTTAAATCAACAAGTACGGAAAGAAAAAAAGAGAAATATTTACCAAAAAATATTAAATTATTACTTTCAATTCTACACGAAACCCAGAATATGTCTGACAGGGGAAAAGAAAGGATCGATTTCAACCTACTTTGAATCGCCGGAAGGTTTCAAAAACCGCTCTAGTTATGAAAGAAATGGATGCATGGAAGTTGGAGGTTAAACGTCATTTGACGTTTTAGAATTCGCTGCACCCTAGCGGTTACGAATTAAATGAGCTGTATGAGAAATATCCGACCATCAAATCAATATCCTTCAACAGCAATATATAAACGTGCCTGCTATATAAGTAATGGGAAACTGATGTCATATTCTCAATTTATCAGATATTGGAGACTAAAGTATTAGACATCGCCTGATATATTTTCAAATTTTCGGTTGATTATCCACATTAGCACCGCGTCAAATCTTAATGGGGATGATATTCACTCAGGTTAGTTTGCAATGACGTTTGAACATTCATTAACGTTACTAACGTTAATAAACGTTCACTAATGTTAAATTATCAACGCGTAGTGAAAAATCTCTGACGGGTACCACAAAAACACTGCGAGTTTTATATTCTGATAAATGGAGTAAGTATTCTTACAACAATATTACATCAGTTTTGCTTTCTTCCCGCTTTAATTACAACTCATTATTTTGAAATGTCGGCTTACAATTGTATTTACAGTGCTTTATACTCTCAAAAAAAATTAGCGATAATCATGTAAAGTTTAAACTTCTGAATTCTCTTTTTTCCTGATAAAATGACCCGCCAATCCTTTACTTTCAGAAAATTATTTTTATTTCCTTGAGCAAGATTGAATACTAAAACTCGTTTTTCGAAGGAGGAATTCAGGTATGCAGTTTGTCTGTTTTCGTTTTAATCTCCATCCGTGGCCGAGCGGATACGGTCACTGGACAGTGGTAGTTTGACATGCGTTCAAATACCGGCTTAGGGTTGGCTGCATGGGCGTTTTCGTGTTTTTCTCCCATGTGGGGTAATGTAAATACGAGACAGTTTCTCTTAAAAAGGAACTTAGCGTTAGGTTATTTGAATACGGCAAAGCACACAACGACTATTTGCTTAAGGGAAGGCATGCCTTCGTGAAGGACTTTCTAAGAGAACCTGGCTCGTATTCTCGTTACACATGGGAAAAACACGAAAACCAACTATGCAGCCAGCTCGTTCGCCTATGTTGAAATCGGGTAGAACTACCAGCATTCAGCGGTTTTAACCAATCGGCCACGGGTGAGGCCTAGGTTCTCATTGAAGGCGCTCCTATCAGTGCCGTCTTTACAGCATCATGGGCCCTCGGGGACTCCTACTCGAGAGCAAATAGCCCTACATGTGCTGTACCATAATCGAATCCAATTTTGCTTAATCTATATATTTGTACCAGCCTCTACGTTAGTACGTATGTAGTGGTTTTTGTGCCTTGTTTTTGGTTACTTGAATATGGCAAAGTAATCGAGAGCTAGCTACCTATCTGGAGGTCTTTCTAAGGGAAACTGGCTCATACACATGTGGAAAACCTCTAAAACGCCTATGCAGCCAGCCCGTTCGCTGAAATTCGAACCCCGAACCGAACTACCAGTATACAGCAACTTTACCGCTCGACCGCTAGTGGGCGTGCCTTGCTTTTTTACTCATGACATACTATATGCAGAGAAATTTCAAGCAGTGGTTAAGCGATAAAGTTTTACACAAAACTCTGAAAATCTGGTTCAGAAACGTTGTAATTGTAGCGGGTAGTTATAGGGATGTTATTTTTTCAGCCGAAGTCTTCGAGTAACATTGTTCGTGATAGGAAGAGAGTGTTCAAGATGAACAATGTACAAGTCGTCTTTGAGATTCAGGATGATTGACGGTGATGGAATGTTTTATGGCAAAGCACGCGAGGGCTATCTGCCTAAGAGGGCTTCCGTCATGGAGGAATTTTTAAGGGAAACTTTCTCATCTTCGCGTTACATATGAGTAAAACAACGGAAACGTCCGTGCAATCTGCCCGTTCAAGGGGTTTGAGTCCGAGTCGAATTACTAATATTTAATGATGTTACAGCTCGGCTACTTGTAAGCACGTCAGCTTCAGGAGCTGTAAACAATGTAATTAATACAACTACACTTTCTTACAGATAGTCGGACATTTGAGAAAAAGAGTTCTGGATGACAGCTAAAATCCTAAACATATGGTTCTTTCGCCGTAATAATGCCCCAAATCGTACACTGCGTGGGAACTTTTGGCTAAAAATATACGACAGTGTTTCCTCATATAACACCCCCCATGATTAGGATCTGTGTGATTTCTTGTATTCCAAACGCAAAAAGCACATAGATAACTTTGTTTAATCAATTATGAAAAAGCACGCGAAGGCTTTTTCCATTATGTCTCAGTGGAGAACTTTTTAAAGGGAATTAGCTCATATACATGTTACACCTGAATAAAATCGGGAAAACTCTCGCTCGCAGGGATTTAAACCTGGTTTAGCTTCCAGGATTCAGATCGGCCACTCGTGGAGTGTTTGTAACGGTTCATTTAAGATAGATATACGCAGAAACTTGCTGTTACCCCAGTGGTACAAGTCTCTTCACATTGAACAACGTTCGGAGATGCTTGACACCAAATTATTGATTTTAGCTAAGAAAAATACTGATATCATTTAGTTTTCGGTTCAATTCACATAACTGTACGCTGATTCCAGTCACTCTCTCTCGTGACGTCAGATGAGGAAGGGATATGTAAATTACTGCCTAGCTAGAGCAACGGTCAGCTGTAGAACAGTCGATTCTGCTCAAATAGAACCAGGCTTCGTCTTGGAAGTTTGTGGAGTCATTAGGTTTTTTTGAATCAGGAGACAGGAAAAATGAGCAATGCGCTCGCCGCGTTTTCGAGATGTCCAGGTTCGAGTCCCAGCAAGGGCATTGTACATTTTTGACATCTTCCGCTTCAAAAATAACCTAATGACTCTACAGTGCCTCCGGCCCACCAGCGGCCGAGCGGTAAAGACGCTGAACACTGGTAGTTCGGTCCGAGGTTCGAATCCCGCGAACGGGCTGGCTGCATGGGCGTTTTCGTGGTTTTCCCCATGTGTAACGTGTATACGAGCCAGTTTCCCTTAGAAAGTCCTCCACGAAGGCATCCCTCCCCTTTAGGCAGATAGCCCTCGTGTGCTTTGCCATAATTGAATAACCTAACCTACAGTGCCTCCCGAGCAAAAAGATGGTGGATGATTGATTTGGCGATAGGGTCCCCTAATGCCCAGTTGCCCTTTAAAATGGGGAGTATATAAGGTATTTTCTGAACCCTTTCTTCGTGGTTTTCTCGATAGGACACTCGGTGCGTATTCGAGAGGTCCAGGTTCGAGTCCTGGCGAGGGCATTGCTCATTTTTCACGTCAAAAAATCCTAATAACTCTACAAGTTAAGCGAGCATATTTGTCTTGTATAGAAACAGAAAGCCCTTGCATGTTTTGCTATAATCAACTAAACCTTAACCCTTTTTCTTGTACAGAAATCGTAATTCTAAATCTTTCTTGATTCAGCTTCGAGGTAACAATTCCATGCTTAGGAAACTGATTCCACAATTTATAAACAATAGAAGGTCTCACTTTCGCGTGCTGCAGCCAGCCAAAGGTACTCCATCACTCTTATTTTTGCAAATGGTATGCTGAGATCTTAGAAGAAAATGACCTTTTCGAAATGAAAGGCCTTAGAAAGTGACTTTTGTAGAATTTTTTTAGTTCATATTTGAAATGTGAAGTAACAAGCCCTTTCAGAGTACCTACTTTCATGTTGGTGTCCAACTGTGCATATTTTCTGCAAGCTATATAAGAATGTCAACAGAGCTTAAATTGTGCCGGAGCTCGACTCGGATATTTCTCAGCTTTTGTGATAATTATTAATTCTATCCGTAGCGCATCGGAGCCTTAGTGCGACGACGCAGTAGTGAATTAGCAAAAGAATGATTTTTGTTTCTTTCGTCTCTTCAAAGAGTACATTATAGTGTACATTCAGGGCTTGAATTCACTGAAAGCTTTACGCCGTTATTTCTTAGTTTTTAGGAAATTATAATTTCATTCGGAGCTCTAACTAAAACGAGATACGATATTTTATTTTATTTAACTTTTATCGTTGATTTAATTTACTAAATTTTTATCTATCTTTTTACATTTGAATTTGAAATGTAATTGAATTTTAATAGATATTTTATTTATTTATTTATTGTCAGTCTCTCGTAACTGCCTTTTACAGGCCTCCGGCATTTCTAATTTTCGAAATTAAACTTTAAATGTCAACCTATTTGCACGAGAAGAAAATTCAGCGATACAATTTTCGTATCCTGCTTAAAATGCGACGTTCCTTCGCTGGCTATCAAATCTGGAGTAGATCATACTCACTTTAGACAAGTCATTGCGATCGACTTTTAATTCATGGAAAAATGCGTGTATCACAAACAGTTAAAAATAATAAAGCTATGATTATCTTAAATTTTCTTTTGTAAATAGATCAGTATTCATGTTTTCGAAAACGCAATCTTTTGAATGAAACAGGCATAAACCGGTAGAAAGCCACATACAAAGCAGGATACTGAAGGAGACGTGGAAGGGGAGTAAATCTTGATGCACAAGTACGTACAGCTAATGTCTACGACCCTTGAAAATTGCGAACGAGGGGGGGGCGATCCTCTTCCTCCCGCATTCTGGAAAATAGCCTTTGTCATGGGAATGCGAACTACTTTGCAACAAAGATACACATTCTAAGGATATACTGTCCTTTGCGACGAGTTCAGGATGTTCTCAAATTAATTTTAAACTGTAGCTAAATTCTGTTAATTACTCGTGAAAAACTATGGTTTCGTGATCGTTGCTATATCCAATGTTCCGATTTTTAAGTATTTGTAAGAATGATGTTTTGTATCGCTGTTGTTTGTTCAAACATACTTTTTACATGCACAGATGTAATTCATGATTTATAATGCATTTTTTATTAATTTCTAAATAAAATTAAATTAGATATGTAAAAAATAAAATTATCATTTTAATCGTAACCATTTTAGAGAAACAGCACTTAAAAAATTCTTGCTTGTTTCGTTTCGTAAACAATATTATTAATAAGATTTTTAACAGGACAGTTTGGATTTCGTATTTTCGAATTAATGTCTTTTTTCGATTATTAAATTTTTAATTTTATACGAATCTTCAAAATACAAACTAATCTTTCCAAAAATTAATGACAGCAGATTGTTTCGAAAGATAAAGTGTAGCTTTCTAAACAAATATTACAATTAATACAATATAATACCTAGCTAATTGGTTCCTCGGCATAAACCTATTAATGTTGTTTTCAGTTTTCAGAATTAAGATAAAATTTTTATTTTTAATACAAAATATACTCTTTCATCTTCTGCTTAACAGTTACGATGAGATTTTGCTTTACCAATGTTTGCAGAAGTTTTCGACAAGCTCTACAGATCTTACACGAAGAGGTTCGTCTTCTAGACTCTAAGTTTCGGCACGGAATTCCTAGAACCGCCGTTGACGCTTATTGTTCGATCTCCGTGTACTGCATTATTATTCCTATTAATAATTATTTAACGGAACTCATTATGCCGGATATGCCATTTTTCACTTCCATTTAGCTTTGAAAACATTACAGTTAAAATCGAACAGCACTCTCAAAACTTGCACTAAGAATAAGAACAAGACAACATAACTACGTTTTTTTATAGCAAGTTGATGCAGGTAGTTTGAAAAAAAAAAATTTAAAAAAAAAAAAAAAAAAAAAACATTTTTCTGAAACATTCGCACACATACTGTAAAGATCTTATTTTATTCTAAGCAATTATTTTTAGTTTGACTTTAAATCTAAGCGTGTTCAGAAGCAGCATTTAAGCTGCGTTTTCAAGAGTTCCTAGGCCCACCAGCGGCCGAGCGGTAAAGACGCTGAACACTGGTAGTTCGGTCCGAGGTTCGAATCCCGCGAACGGGCTGGCTGCATGGGCGTTTTCGTGGTTTTCCCCATGCGTAACGTGTATACGAGCCAGTTTCCCTTAGAAAGTCCTCCACGAAGGCATCCCTCCCTTTAGGCAGATAGCCCTCGTGTGCTTTGCCATAATTGAATAACCTAACCTAACCTAACCCAAGAGTTCCTAGGGGGTAGTAGTGGCGTGAGTTTCGAGTTTATGTTGCGCGTTTGAAATAGCTCTCTACTTGGTGTTAGCAACACTCTTCAGATTATATTGAGATTCTAGGCTCGGCTTTGCTGTGTGCAGCCGATTTAGCGGTTTAGATAAATAAGGAGCCACTCCTTTAGCCATCCTAATTTATTGTGATTTTATATTTTTAATTTCTGTGCAATTTTATTTAGCCACAAGTGATGGCCACCGAGTGAGTATCTTGTTAAATTTAGTTAAAAAAAAAAGTTATTTAAAACCTTCTTTTGCAGTATTTGTTCTTGAAAGACATAGCGAGAATTCGCTACGCAGTGTCTACTGTGAATGCTCCCATAAAGACTATGTACCTTACCATAGTTCACTTAAATATATCTAGATCTACTTTTAATAACACATCTGAAAATGCAACTGTCCTGCATATGCAGGAGCAAGCGTCACTTCTATTTAAAATGGTAAAACCATCTCAACTTAGGGTAAAAAATTTTAGACTAAAAAGTCTAATAATCGTATTTCATCTCTTGAAAGTCACGCAACGCTGAGCTCAAATTTTTGTTTTCGTTAACATCATAGCATTTTATTTATTTAAAAGAAAGAAATAAACGCAGAACATAATTATTCTGCTTGGTCTTCTTGGACTGGAATTGCCACTCAAACAGTTAGAAACAAGAATAAATGCTTCATCCACTGCCAATGTGATTTATTTCTGCTCAAAGGATGATTGCATTATTTGATTACGGCAAAGCACACAAAGCCTAACTGCGTAAGGGGGTGAGATGCCTTCGTAGATTGCTTTCTATGGAAAACTATGAGACTACACATGGGAAAAACCATGAGAACGTTCATGCAGCCAGCCTGTTCGCGGGCATTCGAACCCTGCTCGAAAGATGATACACTTGTTTACTAATACACGACGATCAAGTTGGAGAAGCGAATTTTCTAACGCTCCATAGTTAAAATCGACCACCTGCTAAATAAAAAATGCTTAATTCACTCAAAAGACATGGAGATTATGCGTTTAATAACGATCCGTGTGTCACTTTCAAGTTTTTCATATAAAATAATTAATATGTCTAGAAAGACAATTAATACCATACTCAAACAGTCTATTTTTTCAGGCAGAGTTTCAGGCCGCCCATTCCCAAACTAACCACCATTTTAAACAAGAGATTCTGAGAGAGTTAGTGAAAAGACGTTTATATTATTTGTGGCCGTGCATATTTCATCACTCCATTGAAAAGTTATGACTTCCACTGCTTAGCCTTAGTACACACTTTTAAGAGGTAGGTTAATGCAGGAATTTGTTATTGACGGATAGAAAATAAATTTTTGTTCAACGAGAAACGATCAAAACGGGATTGAATGCTTGCAGAATTAAGATTTACAAACAAACGGAGGAAGAAAGTAGCGGAATTTATTTGCAATACCATTTGTTTCCGTTTACTTAGATATTATTGCTGTTCGAAATAAACTAGAAATTTTCGATTTTCAAAAGCCCATTGAACTTTTGAATGCTTAATTCTTCCTGAATTCAAATAAGAATATAAACATATGCAAATTATTTAATAACATGTTGTGATAATTTTTATTATTACAATTTGTTCGGCGAATATTTGTCCGGCGTGTCATTTTAACCTAAATTATGTTGTAATAATTTAGTAGCTATATTAAGAGAAAATTTTTTAAAAATCTGAAGAAATGCGAATGAAAACACTCCCAGAGATATCCCCCAGCCCTCTTTTTTTAATCTTCCCAGTTTTTTTTAATCCCTCTCTAACTTTACAGTTTTTGAGACCTAGATGTTGGAGGAATTTTCCATTTGTTTTCAGTTATATTTATATAAAGCTTTCCATTATTTTTTAGGTTTTATGATTCTAACTAAAGTATCCCTGTTTTTGTTCCGGCCAGCATTTGAAGGGATACGTGTTCAAATAAATTATGAAACAGAATAAATATATAAAACGAATTCTCTCCTTTCCATTTTTTATGCATAAATCAAAGACCTATAGTATCCGGAATTTCTTTTTATTACAGCACTCTATGCAGATCGACAAACTTCAGCTCCAGCTACTTCTGACAAAGCTATTATTTAAATCATAGGTTCCCAACGTGGGCGATAACGCCCCCTTGTGGGCGTTTCAGGCTTTCAGGGGGGCGGTAAAAAACCCAAAGAAAATTAGGGGGCGTTGATATGGCACAGAGGGGCGTTGGAAGATTAGCCAAATATAGTCTAAAAAGACTTTAAAATCACGCTGAATTCATTTC
>KK120593.1:545286-556637 GCA_000611955.2 Stegodyphus mimosarum | reverse complement strand
GATGCCTTTAAATTTTAATAAAAATACTTTTTAATAATAATTAAGTATGCCTTTTGAGTGTTCTCTGAAACTGTCAATTTATTTATTTAGAAAGCAATAGTTTATTATGGATTATTCCGTATCATCAAAACCCCTGCCTGTCCTTATAACAGGTAAGCTAAAACTTTTATTTTTCTTTTTAAATAACGAAGAAATTCAGTAGCGTTTCAATTCCAACAACATTCTATCTATTAGTATTTTTTTTATTTAATTCTTGTTTTCACCATGCATTATGTACGCTCTTATTTCTCTAGGGGGGCGGTATTGAAATATTCACTAGAAAAGGGGGCACCAGTTCGAAAAAGGTTGGGAACCTATGATTTAAATCAAATTAATTTTAAAAAGCTAGAAAATTAAAATTTTATAGGGAATTATTGATATTACCGATTGATCGAGCTTAATTTCTCTGCTGCAATAGACATACAATAGAAAACACAACAGAAAAACAGTTTTCCATTTTATGCCCACCTGCTCTATTAGATAAGATTATGGTGCCGGTGCTCAGGGATGAGTCATATTTTAAATCTGATTTCCTGCACTATCGGCGCAAAGCAAAACTACGAGGAGTTTCTAATCTTTACACGTCTACAAGCGGACGAGCGGTAACATCGCTGAACACTGATAGTTCGACCCAGGTTCGAACGAGCTGTCTGCAGAAGTTCTCGAGGTTTCCTTAAGGTGTAATGTTGGATATGAGCTAGTTTTCTTTGAAACGTTCTCCACGAAGGCCTCCCTTCCCATAAGCAGATACGCAAGGCAAAACTACGAGGGGCTTCTAATCTTTACACGTCTACAAGCGGACGAACGGTAACATCGCTGAACACTAGTTCGACCCAGGTTCTGCAGACAGCTCGTTCGCTGGGATTCGAAGTTCTCGAGGTTTCCTTAAGGTGTAATGTTGGATATGAGCTAGTTTTCTTTGAAACGTTCTCCACGAAGGCCTCCTTTCCCATAAGCAGATGCGGCCTCACCAGTCTCCGAGTGGGTAAGACCACTGAAAGTTGGCATTTCGATCCCAGGTGAACGGGCTGAGCGCATGATTGTTTTTTATGGTTTTTCCTATAGGTAACGTGAATGGGATCCAGTTTTCTTTAGAAAGATCTCCATAAATGCATCCCTATTCTCCCCGTTAGGCAGAAAGCCTTGCGTTCTTTACCATATTCGATTAATCTAACCTAATCTTTGCATACCTTGCTTTATTTGTAAAGGTATTATTATGTGGCACTATTTTAAAGCTTTATTTTAAACTTGCAGCAAATAAAAATACATCTTGTACTTTTATTTGTAACACTTGAAATGTTAAAAAAAAGAACAGTTTGCTATGAATCTTATTCGCACGTGTGAATTTGACAGAGAATTTTATAAAATTAAGTAAACAAAATTAAACCGTTGAATGCATGGCACTGCAACTATCTAAAATAATAATAATAATGATAACTGCATCAGTTTAAGCTTGTTGTCTAATAGTCGCAAGTCTACTTTTTAAATTCGCATTTCTAAATGTTGCCATGGAGATTGTTACGAAAACTGTTGCAATATTAATTTGATTATAACGGCACTAACGTTAAAGAAGCATGCGTATGTCCTGAATCATATTTTGACCCAATTCAGTATGCAACAGGTTGAAAAATGGCAAGTTGCATGCTTTAATGTACACTTTTGAAGAAAAGTTTAAATATTTACATACTCTTACACATATTCCTCAATTATTACATGTCTAAATACGGTGTTAGATTAGATTGTTTTAACAAATAAGCTAGGATTATCTAACATAAAATCGTCTTGCTGAAATTTCTCTAGGTTACCATTTGTATTTATACGAAAAAATAACGAAAAATCGCATTCTCAAAAAGTATTTCCGAACGAAGAATGGAACTCACACAGATGTACAATTCCAAAAATTTTATTCCCTTAGCCATTACATCTGAATCCTTGGAAAGCCTAGACATTTATTTCCGAAAATAACATTAAACTTGAATCCTTTCAAGAGCTTCAAAAACACTTTTATTATCCTTTTTTGAAAAAGTACTACACTGAATAATAAAGAACTTGTGTAGATAGTCACACCAATATTTCAGAATATATCGGGGGAAAAATTTAACATTTTTTTGCTCGGAAGTATTTCTTTGGCTTAAATGTATTTAAAATAATAATAATAATAATAAAAAAACACTACCAATGCATAAAAGATTTCCTGAATTTAATTTCTTTTCATATATCAAACATTTTATTTACTCATTCAAAAATATAAACAACATGATTCTACTTATTTAAATTTTGAAAATGTATGCTCTCCATCAAACTCATATAAATTCGGTTGAGACAGTAAATATATGTCACATAGCGGTAACAATGAAACTCAAATGTACTTTTGTTTCTATTTGTCAGTCATTATATCAGACATAAATGTTAATTAAGCACATTCCTCACTGCGATTATTTACTTCTTTACCAAACTACAATAAATTTCAATATGAAGAAGAATTAAAAACTGAGAATGGAAGTTTATACTTTTCGAGAGCAGCTTACTATATATTCCTAAGAGCTCAAACTGATATTGTTTACTTAACCCTAACGAGATAATATTCATGCAGTATGATCCCATAAATTCAAGTGACCTCCACCATAGCCGAGTAGTTGAGACCGCTGAATACTAGTAGTTCTACCCAGGTTCAAACCTAAAGGAACAGGCTGGTTATATTCCTAGTTTTCGAAGTTTTCTGCTTGTATAACTTGAATATGAGCCATTTTCCCTTAGAAAGTCTTCAACGAAGACATCCCTCCCTTTAGGAAGATAGTTCTTGAGTGCTTTGCCATATTCAGATAGCCTAATCTAAATTAATATAAATAAATAAAATAACCTAATATAATTATGTCCTGCGTGGCATGACCGGCTTTATCCGTCAGGAGATTATTTTGGTCATTTTGTCTATTAGTTTATAATTTTAAATATTTTATTTCTTATTTTCTGCAATCATGGTAATGTCATTTTAATGAGTGGAAGTTTATGAAAAGAGACTAAAATAAGTAATTCTGTGAATTTAGCTGATAAATGCTGTTCAAGTACAGCTCTTCATGAACATTTCCAAAACGCCGTGCCACTCAGAGGGTTAAGTAACATTCTTGGAAAAGGCTTCTGAATACTGGTAGTTTGCCCAGGGGCCGGTTGCTATTGAACAGGGCGGCTGCGTGAGGTTTCACTCATATATGTAGCGTGAATACGAATAGCTTCCTTCAGAAAGTCCTTCATGAAGGCATCTCCCCCCTTGAGCAGATGTCTTTGTGTTAGAACAAGATCATGACCTTATCGAAATCAAATGTCGCCATCCAAAGCAATGGTCTAACTTTAAAATAGGCATGTTAAAGTCTTTATACGACCCTCCCTCATTTACGATAGCTATGCGTATCATCATAATCGTATATCACTTACTTCTCCACCTCGTTTGAGACTGTGGTCCAAGTCAGCCTTCATCTGTGAGTTTTTCATGAAGGGAAATACGATAAACGGAAATTAAGTGTGTGGGGGGGGGATTATGGAATGCGAGCATCTTCTGCAGCTGTCGTTGCCAGAGTAACAACACAAGCCAGGAAGGATAAAAATGACTTTGAAGAGCCTATTCTAGAGTTAACAGACTAAAAAATTCAAAGGATCATATACATAAAAAATATTGTAAAATAGAAAATAGATTGTCGAACGAAAATAGTAAATATTAGAAATGAAAAACTAAACCAGGTAAAAGCAGTTAAGTCCCACCTCGCCTAAGCCTTGTAACGGATAAAAACACGTGTTTGCTATCTCATAAAGTGACTTTCGGAAAGAGGATGAAACGGATAAAGTAAATATTATCTCGGGGTCGAGAAGGAGTCTTCATCGTCTTTTCAAATCTTTATTATTTACACTTTTATTACAGATACTATATACAACTATTCAAATTAAATATTCTGGAATATTCACATAATATGTGCCGATATTATATGCCTGATTTCATACACAGCCAACATCGCTGCCGTCTAAAGCCATTCTGAATAAGCTAATAGGGTTGCCGTAATATCTGGCTCCCTTCAAGTGCCAGTGAAGATTTTTAATCTTCAACAACGGAAGAAGTGAATGGATAGTGGATGGCAACGGAAGAATCGGCAAAGGTTTTGAGTAGAGAATGAATAGGCATTAAGCATTCTTCACGGGTAAGATGAATACAAGGCGGTTCTCTTAGAAAGATAACACAAAGGTATTCTTTCTCTTACAAGGTAGCTCTCGTGTGCTTTCTTTTTATTAGTTTACCACCAGCTAATAAATACTTATGATGCGGTGTGCACTTGCTAAGTATTTTTTTTTTCTTTAAGTTTGTGATGACTCGTGTCCCACCTCATTAAATAAGTCTTTAAATGCTTAGAATTCATCGGTTGTGAGTACCTCAGCTCTTTAAAGTACTGAGTCGTACAATTTATTTTTGACAATTTCCTAATAATGTTTGAACAACATAACAACCTTATATCCTGGTTCAATTTCTAATTCAAAAGATCATTCTCAGAATGATACAAGACAAATGACGTCACATTTCGTGATGAGCAGTTTTATGGCTTACTTCTAACCTTGCTTATCGAATCACTTTAACAAAGCAACAGCAAGAACTATTGTAGCTTGAAAAGCGGAGTTGTGAGGTTACGAGCGAGGACACTGAGAAATAGCATTGGTGAAAATGATGCTGTTAATGTAAATATTTTTCTTTTAATATTGCAAACGAGTGTTTCAAAAAGAAAATGCAGTCTTTAGTTTAATTTAATGTTATGTTTTGTTACCAAACCTGTAGCTTAGTCTTTCCATTTTTTGAACCCCGTTATGACAAGGTACGTAAAGTGAATGGATTGGATGGAATGGACTAAAGTGTTTGTATTTTACTAACCTTGTCGTTATGCTACCAGAAACAACCATATAACATGGAAAATGGCATTTCTTAGAGAGACTGCCATTCGAAGTAGTATTCACTCGTTAATTTACCTTTCAAATTAAAAAAAAGTATATTACTTAACACACTGAAAAATTTGAAAGAATATACGTTAAGTCTTAAAGAATTATACCTTAATTTCTTATAAAACATACAAATCGACGTTTCATTTATTAATTAGATACATCTATGATATACATAACTGATAATATTTACAAATGTTTGCACTAGTTTTTTATGTAATAAAATATGCCTTATGTTATGCCTCTCGGTACAGAATAACCGTTTGAATTGTGCCCAGTGAATTTTTGACTTTGTTACTGCCACATAAATGATTTAATGCACCACAGATTCGATTCTGACGAAATGATAAAAAAATATAAGAAAATAAAATTTCTTATACTTCTTAAAGTTAAGTGAAAAGTCTTGATATTATCCGTTTACATTTAAAATTTATTTGTCTGACCACTGAAAATGCCAAATGCATGTGGTACGAGGCGTTCTCTTGGTCTGGAGAATGTTTCGGTTAAACGGCTTCTTCTCCTTAACAAGCGACGAAATGTCGACCATTCACTTTTTCTTCTCGATTTGTTTTTTAACCCTCCGAGCGTTACGGGTTTAGCCTTGAAATTTCAAAGTTCCTCAAAATGTCATGAACAAGTATTATTTTCTTGATTTTAATTAAAAAATGACTCTTTCATTTTGTACCTTGATTTCTTTTCTTCCAATATAAATCCAAACCGAAATCAGATATATTAAAAAATAGCAGAAATTTTCATGTGTAGCGAATATAGAAGGCAGCCTTCTATACGGAAAAATCCGGCCGTAACGCTGACAGGGTTAAGAATTGTTTCCGATAGAGGAATGTATCAATTGGCCAATGATACTATTAATCGGAATCAACTATATGTGTGTTCAGAAAGCTCATATATATATATAGTTAAGCAAACTGTATAGTTTTAATTACAATACATTTTCGAGGCAGAAGCACAAGATTTCATTTAACAAAGCCTTATCAAATCCAAGTCCGTCCCAAAATGTTTTCACAATCACGTCACACAATCAATTGACCAATGACTCTATTAATCGGAATCAACTATATGTGTGTTCAGAAAGCTCATATATATCCAGTTAAATAAACTGTATAATTTTAATTACATTACATTTTCGAGGCAAAAGCACAGACATTTCATTTTACAAAGCCTTATCATATCCAAGTTCGTCCCACAATACCTATATGATACATTCCACAAAATATCCGGAATTATTATGTTCTTAAAAACGAAGTATATGTAACTTAATCTCGGTAAGTAAATAAATACCCATTCTTGAGATAAAACGGATTTAAGATACGAGAATGCAGATAAAATTGAGGTAATTCATAATCTTGAATTGTAAGGCTATCTTTCTTTTATCGTTCAAATTTAGCTAACAGTTTTAGGTCTGTCGTTCTACAAGTTTTACTCACTTCACTCGAATGGTCTATTGTTTTTTTAGGTAAAGGTAAAAAATGTACGTTCACATGCCTTTTATTTAGCTAATCTTTCGTAAAGCTTCTAAGGTTTATCCTAAATTTATTAACTGTTATTTTAAGTTTTGTATCTTCCCTATCTTATTTAATTTCAGCTTACAATTTCCTGCCAGAATGTAAATTCAAAAACAAAGTAAATGCAAATGAGAAAGTACTATTTAAGTCAATGTTCCACCGACTTCTAGAGAGAGTCTGATTCCTTGACTAGCGCGCGTTTTCCTTTGGCTAAGTTCTCTCTTAGTTACTAGTTCGGCCATACCTTAGGCCCTTGCTTGGCTTCGCCGATTTAATTAATACTTAAGGGGCCAACTAGTTAGATTTCTGATAGCTTCGGCTATACCTTTCAGATAGCTTAGTTAAGCTAGTTTAGTCTAATTTAAATTTATTATTATTTAAGTTCAAGCCCGAGTGGAGGCCTTGTGTAAAGTTCCAAGTAGGAACTGATTGTAAATATTCTGAAAAATAAAGGGTTGTGAACCGTTCTTACGTGTAAGTCTTACGTGTTTTGTTCACACACTTAAGCGATTATTCGCTTGTTAGTGTTCGTAGGCTTCTAAGTTAGAATTTTAGAATTAAATAAATAAAACCCCACATTTGGCGCCCGAAAGTGTTCTTAACGAACCATGTCGCTAGGAAGTGAAGATTTCTCGTTGACACCTCCCACCTTTCAGTTCCCTCAGGCACAACCAAATCCCATGGAGGGATTTGGATTCATCTTGGAAACGATGAGAGCGGCGATGAAGTCAACAGCAACTTTTGACGGCAAAGGATTCGTAATGACCTTTCTGGAGCAGCTGGACCTACACTTCACATTATATCCTGTCAACCAGCCACAGAGAATAATCATCGCTGCGACGAGTCAAGCCCTCAGCTAGTACAAGAATATTGGCAAGAGTTTGTTGGGGGATCCAGGATCCAAAATTTTAAGAATTCCCTATTGAAAGCATTCCCAGCTGTAACAGACCGCACAAGACTCGAATCAGAATTATTCAGTAAATATCAAATTAATTTCGACGAATTAACGGACTTCACCTAGAGAAAGATTCATATTGTCAAATTATTATATGGGAAAAGGCCTGACAATGAAATCATCGAAATAATTTTGCCGCGGTTGCTTCCATCAATTCAGAACTTTCTTAAAGTTAGAAATCCGAAAACGCTGGAAAGTTTATTTGAAGTAGCTGTTAAATTTTAGAGTAGGCGAACGGCCGAAAACGCGCTTGCGAAGAATTTTACACAGAATCCAAGGTTTCACGCTCAGACGAAACCTCAAGCTCAGCAGAATTCCTATCGACAAGAGGGGAAGGTAGTAAAGCCGGACAGAAGGAAAGCAGGCCAGCCCAAAACGTGGGGAAATAAAAAGCAGTTGGACAAAGGGGGCGAAAAAAAGAATTTAAACTAGTCCCTCAGAAATCAAGCTGAATACGGTAATCGTCCAAAATTTGGCCTTGCCAGAAATCCAAATACTACTAAAAGACAATGGGACAACGCGTGATTGCTGCCCAAGGCAAACTGTCTGCTTGGGAAAAGTGGGGCTGCATGTTCAAATAAAAAACGAGGTCCAAAAAATCAACTTTCTCGTAGTAAAGAATTTATTAACTGCAGTCATATTTTGGGTTGATTTCTTACGCGCAGCTAGCACAAATTTAATTAAAGATTCTACCTTACAGGTCAAGATGGACAAAATTCAAAAAGAAAAAAACGCAGTCCCGGAGGTGAATCTAAGTCACCTTGAAGAACTAGAAAAAGAAAAATTCAAGAATTGATAAGAACTTTCTCAACTATTTGATGAAAAACCTGGCTTCTGCCAGATTGTCTCCCATAGCATCGACACTAGTAGTGGGCCCCCAGTTCATTCAAAACCGTACAGATATGATCCGATGAAGGAAGACATTTTCGCGCAACACATTAACAAAATGCTCGAGGATAAGGTAATTACTCCAAGTACTAGCCCCTATGCTAGTCCTGAAGTTTTATGTAGAAAGAAGAATGGACTGCCACCCGCAGATCCGAATGCATGGAGATTCACTATTGATTACCGAAAATTAAATAACATAACGAAATACCCCACATATCCCCTCCCGATAATAAATTAAATTATAAGAAAAATTCGGTCAACTAAATACACTCATGTCCATAAATTAAGGATAATTCGGAGTCACGCGGAAATCGAACTCTTAAATAAATATATCATCTGTAAAATCACTACACACATCTTCAAGAATCATATGCAAATTTCAGGAAGTAACCAGATGACACCGATGGTACGTCACAATGCCGAGAGTGTAAGAGAGTGATATATAAGGAATACAGGCAAAGAAGTAAAATTGTTAGGTTCAACTCTCGAGTTGGTAGGTTGTGTTTTTTGGAGCTCTGATATTTTTCTGCGAAATCTACGTTGATCGTGCCTTTTCGTTGCATTTCAGCTACGAATTTGATCGCCACAGTTCTCCTGTAATGTTAATTAATGGATTGCACGATTATTTTTGTGTTTTAAGTGTTTGATCTACGAAATTGTGTGTTTTTGTGATCGCGCCATTTCTGCACGTGCTATGGATACTTCGGATTACCCACCGCTTCCGACGAAAATGGATATGAAATCGGACAAGAAAATGGATAAGATGCTGGATAAACTTCCACCTGAGTTAATTGGGAAGTGTCTTCTAGGTGTTTCTCAGGATATTATTGAGTTTGCGCTGAAATACTTAGATAAAGAGGCTTTGCTGTTACTCGGTAAAGATGAATTCAATTATGCGGATTACAAGGCTGCAGCTCTCGTTTTACATCGAATAGAGTGTATGCTACGTGGACAAGAATTAGGACTGTATCATCTCAAGCAATTACCGGATAGTGAAAAACAAGTACAAGCGATGACTGAAAAGTTGGAACACACCATCAGAATGGCTGACGGATATGCCAGGAATTTGAAAGGTAAGTGCGATACTTTTGGTGTGCACAATCCCTCTATTGATGTGTTATCTGTTGAAAAAATTCTCGATGAGATAGCTAGCAAAAATGTTGTGTTAAATTCTAGTAATGATAATATTACTGATAAAGTATTAGTTAATAATTCTGTAAATAATGCTTATTCTGATGCTAATAATGATGTTACTGTTGTTAAGAATGCTAGTAATACAAATGTAATTAGTAATTCTAGTGATATTGCTAATGCTAATGGAATTAAGCCGAAAAGGCCTTCCAAAAAATCTAAAAGAGGTGCAGCGGTGCTGCAAGATAATGATGGCTTTATACAACCTCGCGTTGTCGCCCGTCCTACCAAAATAGTTAAGTGTAATGTCGACATTCCGAATGCTAACAAATTTGATATTCTGGATAACTCTGATAATGTGAAGTCTGTTAATAATAATGTAAAAGAAAAAGATGATAATAACATGGACACGCAAGGGGACCCTGAGGTTGTGGAAATTGCTCCCCCGAAGGTCAAACCCATAATGGTGAAACCTAATATAAAGTACTCTGACTTTTTAAAACAAATGCAAACTGACACTAAGTTGGACTTTGCCGCTAAAGTGAATGGGGAGTTTCTCAAGGTTTTCCCCAAAACGGAGGATGACCATAGACTGCTATCTAAATATCTCGAGGAGAATTTAGTTGATCATTACCTGATTACACGAAAAATGGACAGGCCAATTAAGGTGGTCATCCGTGGATTATCAATGGACTGTTCGCCTGAGGAGATACAAGAGGAACTTTTAAAGCAAGGTTTCCGTTCGAGACGTTGCGTGCAAATGCATAGGCCACGCACGAAAATACCTATGCCCTTATTCTTAGTGCACTTGGAAAATTTTCCGGATGTACAAAAAGTGTATGAGATTAGCAAAATGATGTGCTTTTTTGTTGAAATTAAACCGTACAAAGTGCGTGGGGGTGTTGTGCAGTGTCATAACTGCCAACACTTCCACCACTCATCTGATAATTGCAAACTCAAGCCCCGCTGTGTCAAGTGTGCCGGTGCCCACAAGACGACGGAGTGCAAATCCAAAAAGATAGACACGCCTGTTTGCTGTAACTGTCTTCAGCCAGGCCACACAGCGAACTACAAGGGATGTTCTAAATACCCTGTTTTCAAGCCGGCTGCCAAAAAATCCCAAGCGGACAAGACATCGAACACCGGTTGTTCGTCCAAGCCATCTGCTGTTGTTCCTGGTGTCAGCTACGCCAGCGTTGCAGGCAAAAGTCCTAGCACCGCAGCCTCTGCCCCAGACAAGAATGTTCCACCTGCCGAAACTTCACAGCCAAAAACTGTTGTTCCACCTAACAGAACTGCTGCAAACACTAAAAAATTAAATGTGCAATCACCTCAGGGCCCCTCGGACATTAATGCATTCAAAGAATTATTTGATAGCTGTAAAGAAATTATGAACATGTTTAAGGGCTCATCTATCATGAGTATCCTTTCTAAAATCTCTGCTAAACTACCAGAATTGCGTGCTGCAGAGCACGCAATTGACAAAATGTTTATACTTTTTAATATCTTTGAAGAAATTTTCAGTTCACCTTGTACTGAATAATCATGTCTAACTCTGTATGTAATGTTGTAAATATTATCACATGGAATGCAAATGGTTTGTCTGGCAAGCTCCACGAGCTGCGCGACTTTGTAGATAAGTTCAACCCTGAATTTTTATTCCTACAAGAACACAAGCTTGGCCCAACTGATTCAATGTATGTTGCTAATTATTGTGTGTACAGAAGCTGCAGAAATTCAAATACAGCTCTTCGCAGAGGAGGTGGTACAGCTCTCCTTGTCAAACGCTGTATTCCTCATTATCAAATAACAATACCACAGCTTTCAGCCATAGAGGCCACAGCTAT
>KK120593.1:521028-541931 GCA_000611955.2 Stegodyphus mimosarum | reverse complement strand
ATTTGGCAGTTACTGCCAAAAGAAACAGGCGGAGCACAGCCTCAGACCTGTCTCGTCAGCTCTCTTCAGCCACTGGTACGACAATTTCAAGGCAGACCGTGTACAGAAGCTTAGGGCAGATTGGTCTATATGCTCGTAGACCTGTCAGATGCGTTCCACTTACTGCAACTCACTGTCGCCTGCGATTAGCCTGGAGTAGAGAGCATGCATTGTGGACACCGCAACAGGGGGCTTCTGTGATGTTTTCCGACGAGTCCAGGTTTAGCTTGCAGTCTGATTCTCGCCGGACTTTCATATGGAGAGCTCCAGGTACCCGTTACCACCAAGAAAACATCAATGAACGACACCGTTACGGTGGTGCAGGAGTGCTCGTTTGGGGTGGAATTATTCTGCGTTCCAGAACTGACCTGCATGTTCAAATTGGAACCATGACAAGCCAAATCTACCGGGACATCATTCCGGAACAACATGTACGTTTGTTTCGGGGAGTCATGGGCGCACAATTTGTGTTTATGGATGACAACGCCCGTCCTCACCGTGCAAACATCGTAAGCCTTCAATCGGAGGATATCACTCGTATGGACTGGCCAGCATTCTCACCGGACTTGAATCCAGTAGAGCACGTGTGGGACATGCTTGGCCGACGAGTTGCAGCCCGTCAACATCCTCCTACATGTCTACCGGAACTTCGGAGAGCGTTGCTTTTTGAGTGGTGTAATATCCCCTAAGATCAGATCGATAATATGATACTCAGCATGCCTAGGCGTTGTACGGACTCTATTGCATCGTCTGGGAGACTTACAATGTATTAAAAATCATACCAACCATGTAATATTGGTTTTTTGTAAATAGGTTTTTTTTTGTAATTTGCTCCAGGGAGAACAAATCGCTAATTTTTTTAATAATATTAAACATATAGCATCTTTTTGTGCTCTTTACCTTTTGTTTAATAAATAAGCTTTACAAATAAGTCAAATTTGTTTTGCTTCTAACTCTTCTTTTGCCTGATTTTGCATTATCCTTAATTTATGGACATGAGTGTATATGACAACCTTAGACCTGACGTCAGGCTATTTTTAAATTGCAGTAAAACCCGAGGATGTCGAAAAGACAGCTTTTATTACAAAGTCAGGCGTGTATGCCTTTTTGAGAATACCGTTTGGCTTAAGCGGAGCTCCGGCTACATTTCAAAAAGTTATGGATATTGTTTTAAGGCCAGTTTTGGGAAAATGTACAGTCATTTATCTCGATGATATTATTGTAATGAGCGAAATCCTAGAGGAACACATTAAACACTTCGAGGAAGTTTTTGCATTATTGAATCAAGCAGGCCTCAAAATTAATCTTAAAAGTGCAAATTTGCCGTCAAGGAATTGAGATACCTCGGCTATAAAATCTCGAAAAACGGTATAGAAACTGACAACTCTAAAATTTTAGCGATCAAAAGCTACCCACCGCCAAATACGGCAAAGAAGTTATCATCTTTCCTGGGGATGTGTTCCTATCAGAGTATTCATTATAGATTTTGCAAGGATAGTTGAACCTTTTTTGGTGCTTAAACGAAAAAACACTAGGCTCACATGGACAGCGGAGGCGAACACGGCGTTTGAAGAATTGAAACACGCTTTAATTAATGCCCCTGTTCTTAAGTTTCAGGAAGGGGATCAAAATTTGAAGATTGCAGCAGACGCATCAGACTACGCAGCTGGCGCAGTTCTTTCCTAAAATGGGCAGCCAATAGCTTTTTTTAGCAAGACGCTTAATCAAACTCAGCGGAATTATACTGCAACTGAGCGGGAAACTTTCGCAGTCCTACTATCGGTGCAAAAATTTCGGGTGTTCTTTGGGAGTGCACCGATAACTGTGTATTCAGATCACGCGGCAGCTGATCGCCTATACTCCAGAAAAAATCTTTCGCTCCAGCTGATACGTTGGACACCAAAATTGCAGTAGTTTAATTTAATAATAAAGCACACGCCGGGGAAAGAAAATGTAGTTGCAGATGCACTTTCAAGGATTAAGATCCATGAAGACGGAAATACAATTAAATGTACGATGCTAACTGCGAAAATAATTGAATCCCGGAAAACAATAATCGCCGAGTTAAAAAAGGACCCAGAATTTAAAGACAATTACGCCTATCTGGACGATCCCCAAAATTTTGAACATGTAGACTTAACGGCTATTCGGAATAGGGCGGCCCATTATGAAATTATAGATAAATTTCTCTTTTACACGAAAACAAACAACGATAATCATGAATTGCGGCCGGTAGTCACAATGAGTCTACGCTTAAGTATTCTAGAGAAGCTCCATAACTCGAAATTAGGAGCCCATCTTGGTGTTAGGAAAACCCTGCAAAGGGTCCGCGAAGCGGTGTATTTTCCGCAGTTATACAAAGTTGTCAAGGTGTATATCAGGTCATGTCACTTGTGTCAATTAATTAACGACGTTAATTACAACCCGGCCTTAAATAGTATAAAACTTAAATAGGTAGATGGTACTTAAATACTTGGGGTACTTAAATAGTATAAAAACCACTTTCCCAAATGAATTGGTTGGCATTGATTTGCTTGGTCCCTACTCTAGAACAAAGATTAATAAAAACAGATACTTGTTAACCATCGTGGATCATTTCTCAAAATGAGTAGAAATAATTCCCTTTAAACAGGCTTCAGCAAAAATAGTAGCAGATTCGTTTCTAAATAAATATATTTTAAAATACGGGGCCCCAGTAAAAGTAATATCAGATAATGGTAGGCAATTCGTAAGTAATTTATTTGAAAACCTGTGCACAGGCCTTGGCATACGACTTCTAAAAATGGTACCTTATAGACCGCTCTCACATACTGCGGAACGCGTAAATAAAAATATAGTTAAAATTATTCGGGGATACGTTAAGAATTATCATGACCGTTGGGGCAACTGCGTCAATGAATTAGGCTTTGCCTTGAGAACAACAAAGCAACACAAAAAAAAAAAAAAAAAAACGCAGAATTGTTCCTAGGAAGAAAAACTTTAACGCCTCTCGATAAGCTATTTTTCGTTCAACAAAGACAGGAAGACATTGGGATGACATTGAGAAAATTATTAATGAGGCAATCAAAAATTCTGATGCGGCGAGATCGAAACAAAAAGTATATTACGCTAGGAGACGCGACGTAGAATACACCATAGGCCAGAAAATGCTAAAATTAAAGCACTCCTTGTCATCTGCACCCGAAAATAGGGTAGCTAAATTTGAGCCCAGGTCTGAGGGCTCTTTTATCATAGAGAAAATTAAATTCTCTACGGCTTACTTAAAAGCAGAAAATGGACAACAAACTATTGCTAACATTAACCAGTTGAAGCCATATTATAGTCGTATGGATTTTCAAGTTCTAAGAGATTTATTGCAGGATCCTGGGAGTGCGCCAAGAATATGGATTTCGCCGTCGCCCTGCAAACATCCCCCAGCAACAAAAAGAAAAGCCGATAACTCTGAAGAAATGATTGCAAAATGAACGCAACAGCAACAAGGTTCAGGCGCCGCTGGAATGAAGAATACGAAACAGAGAAAAGTTTCTCTTGAACAGAAGCCAGGGCCGATGGGAAACTGGAAAAGGTTCTTCGAAGATGAGCAAAGAAAACGTGCAACTACAGAGCCGAAACCAATGACCTCGAGAGAAACCACAGGAATACGCCAGCCGAGATCGATGAAAAGAAAACAACCCGACGTTGCAAAATCTATTCCTTTTGAGGAACCCAGAAAAACCAAGAGCGTTGCCAAAGATTCCGAGTCAAGGTACGGCAGCTACAAAGCAAAGAGGAAGCCAGAATTTCAGAATCCTCAGCCGACAAGTAAAGATGCCCGATTCAACGCCCGAGGAATGAAAAGAAAAGAATGTCCGGAAGCGAATACCAGCCCCCCGAGACGACTGATAATCCGAAGTTTGAAATCTCCAACATGGCAAGAATTCTGCTCCAAGAGAATGCAGGAGTATAGAAACCAAAAAGATAAGTGAACATTTTCCTTGTTTTCTATTTTGTATTGAAAGTTCGATTTATGTCATGTGTTCTAAGTTGCTAAATACTGTTTAAAGTAAGAAATTGAATTCGCAAGTTGGCGAGAATGTAGTTGTAACTATCTGTTAAAGAGAAAAGATTTTTGAATTCACAAGTTGGCGGAAATTTATTTTGTAAACACTTTCTTTTTAGAATTCTCAAGTTGCGAGAAACTAATTTGTGAATATGCTTAGTCGAAAGACTTCAATTGTGTTAACTTAAAGATTGTAGCCAAGCTTTGTGAATTTTGTATAGCAGCTATAACGAACGATGTAAAATTAATTTTCAAGTATTACGTGTTAAAATGTTCTACTGAATGTTGAAATGCTAATGTGAGCTTTTAAACTATTGTAAAAGTTAAACTTGTACAAATGTAAGTTTTGGTCAAGCATAACTCTAAATACTTTGTATAAGAAATGAATTGAACGAAAGTATAGATTGAATGTGCTTAAAGTTAGGCTCTCCAGGCTTCACTTAAGAATTTTTAAACTAAGCTTTATTTTAGGACATTACATGTAGTTTTGTGTTTAAGGAGTTTTCTAAGATCTGGAAAGTAGAGTTTATAACAAATCGTAGCGGTTGGATAGCGGTAGTATGTCTTCGCGGAAATACAACATAAAAACTTCGTCTCACTCAGAACAATTTCTGGAGAGCATGGGGGGAAGTAGAATTAAAAGTTTGGTGTGCATGAAAATGATTGAGGGCCAAAATAATTTCAAGAAAGAGTATTGATAACACATGGAAACTGTTACGAAAAGAACTAATACTTTTTTCTTCCAGAGGAATGGAAGGTCAAGACTGACGTCTGATTGAAAGAAAAGATGAAGTAGATGGATGTAAAATCTATTCAAATTGTGAATGTGTATTTTTCTTAGTTTTAATCTAGCTTTAGATATTTGTGTAAAGTTGGCCCTAAAACAGAAAAAGTTTTAATGATGAATTCACGAGAGCACTTGCTACAAGTTGAAAACTTTGATAAAAAAGTCTTTTTGTGTAGAATTTACACTCTTAAACAAAGGTCGTTTTAAGACCTTATTCTTCGAGTAGTTAAATTCTAGTGGGGATTTGTAAGGTTTATCCTAAGTTTATTAACTGTTATTTTAAGTTTTGTATCTTTCCTATCTTATTTAATTTCAGCTTACAATTTCCTGCCAGAATTAAATTCAGAAACACAGTAAATGAAAATGAGAAAGAGTACGATTTAAGTCAATGTTTCACCGACTTCTAGAGAGAGAGTCTGATTCCCTGACTAGAGCGCGTTTGCCTTTGACTAAGTTCTCTCTTAGTTACTACGCTCGGCCATACCTTAGGCCCTTACTTGGCTTCGCCGATTTAACTAATACTTAGGAGCCAACTAATTAGATTTCTGATAGCTTCGGCTATACCTTTCAGATAGCTTAGTTAAGCTAGTTTAGTTTAATTTAAATTCATTATTATTTAAGTTCAAGCCCGAGCGGAGGCTTTGTGTAAAGTTCCAAGTAGGAACTGATTGTAAATATTCTGAAAAATGAAGTGTTTTGAACCCTTCTTAAGTCTTACGTGTTTTGTTCCCACACTTAGCGATTATTCGCTTGTTAGTATTCGTGGGGTTCTACGTCAGAACTCTAGAATTAAATAAGTAAAGCCCAACCAAGCTAAATTCATTAAATAAAATATTTCATCTCGTAAAATCTAAATTAAAATCTCTCCTCTTCACAGAAATATGTTTTCAAATCTGATGCAATAATTATTTTTCATTTAGAGATTGAATTGTCGTAATTTTCGCATTGCTTTTTAAAACATTTCTTAAATAGAATTATAAAGAGTTTTTAATATATATATATATATATATATTTAGAAAATATTATCAGACGCTCTTAGTTTACTTTTCAACTCTCGTATACTATTTTTATATCACTATTGAAAACTGGACTAGATTAGTTTATTACTGCAAAGCTGAACAAGAACTATCTGTCTAAAGAAAACGATGCTTTCTTGGAGAAATTTCTAAAGGAAAATGCATCTCATTTACGCTTCACATGCACAAAAGCATGAAATCAACACACAGAAAGCTCGCTCAGTCAACACCGTCTCGAAGAATAAGGCCTGAGCATGAGCGGCTGATGGCAAGTGACGTCACGATCAGAAGACCGATGAGAAGCAGATGAAAGCGTCTCCCACAAGCTCAAACCAATACTCCAACGATGATCCTGTAATTTGCTCCTTTTTACTGCGCTCTCGCTTTCTAAATTCGAATTCTGCTTTGTATTCAAAGCCTAATTTTATATAAAATTTCCAAAACCTTGTGAGAAATACTCATAATGAAAGTAATTAAAAGTAAATTAATAACCCAAGACTTGCGTTAAAGCTGCAAAGTAATAAAGCAATAGTAATATTAGTTTTTCCTTAACTGTGTTTAAAGCAAGGAGGACTGAAAATTATATATATATACACAGTCCAGTCACATTAATGTGACCACCACGTACTTTCCATGTCAAGAGTTAAATAACCAATCACAGAAGGCAGGTGGCAGCACAGTGCAGTTGAGCGTATATAAAGGGTGTGTGAGGGCTTCGGAAAACATTTCAATCGTTGGCGTAATGCAGAAACGAAGCGATTTATCCGACTTCCAAAAGGGCATGATCATTGGCTTTCGGGCCAAGGGTGGAAGCATTTCCGAAACGGCTGAGTTTGTGAACTGTTCGCGTGCCGCCGTGGTAAAAGTGTACCGTGCATGGCAAAATGGGACTGTCCAAAATCAGCGACGTGGCAAATGTGGTGCACCACGGGCCATAGATGACAGAGGCGAACGACGGTTGCGGAGATGCGTTCGGGCAGATAGACGGGCTACCGTTGAGCAACTGACCACCAAAATGAACCAAGGGGCTACCAAAAGTGTCTCCCAAAGTACTATTCAGCGAACATTGCTGCGTCTGGGCCTCCGAAGCAGACGCCTGGTTCGTGCACCTATGCTGACTGCTGTTCATCGACGGCGAAGGCTAGAATTTGCACGCCAGTACAGCAGCTGGACGTCCACTGAGTGGCGACAGGTTGCGTTTTCGGATGAATCGCGTTTTATGCTCCATCGGACAGATGGACGTTGGCGTATAAGGCGTGAAACCTCTGAAAGGAACCACCCTGCAACCATTGCCGGAACGGTCCAAGCTGGAGGCGGGAGCATTATGGTCTGGGGAATGTTTTCCTGGCATTCTCTAGGTTCACTGATCATTGTGGAAGGCACAATGGATCAATACAAGTACGCATCTGTCCTTGCGGACCATGTTCACCCCTACATGCGCATTGTTTTTCCTCAGGATGATGGCATCTTCCAGCAGGACAATGCGAGGTGCCATACAGCTGCCAGTGTACGTGCGTGGTTCGAAGAGCACCAGGATGAGTTTACCGTCCTCCCCTGGCCAGCAAACTCACCTGACTTAAACCCAATCGAGCATCTGTGGGACCATCTCGATCGAGTTGTTCGCGCCATGGATCCTCAACCGCGTAATCTAGCGCAGCTGGCCACGGCATTAGAGTCGGCATGGCTCAACATCCCAGAGAACACCTTCAGGGACCTATGTGACTCTCTTCCTGCACGTCTCGCAGCAGTCCGCTCTGCGAAAGGTGGTTATTCTGGCTTTTGACAGATGGTCACATTAATGTGACTGGACTGTGTATGTATATATATTTTTTAAATTCTGAAAAATACCTTTTCAATAATGTTTTTAAATTGAATTTCCGTTGCTTGCAGATGTAATATGGAGAGTTTTCTTTTTATAATATATATATATATTGAACAATAATTGATAAATATGCCAAAAATTAATGAAACAAATAAATAGTAAGCGAGATAAATACCGATATTAAAGCTTGATACTGAGAGAAACTAAAATGAGAGAACAGTAAATACTTTAACAAGATTTCGTTTCTTTTATGACGTATATTTTTCATTCATATATTTCGGAGAAAAGAAATTAGAGTTTTATCTCCAAACTATAAAATCACACAGCTAGACTATCTAGTTGGTGTAACTATCTAGAAGGTTTTGACTCAGTCCCCAGGAATGAAACGTATGTGTTGTTTTGATTTTTAAGGTTCTTGAGAATGATACGCAGTAGGGTTAAAAATGGTTCTTTACCAAAGGAGTAAATAAACTTACTTTTAAGTTCAAAACGTAAGATTTAATGGTTGTTTTCCTTGAGTTTAACAAAACAAAGGAACATATCATGTCAGATGGCACGTTAGTAAAAACATATGATGAATAATAGGTACTTGACTGGTACAACGTGAGTTGAGTCTACTTGACAGCTCATTCAGTCAGGTAGGTATTTGACGACTTAGTAAATTATCCGAGATACTGTGCTAGATTTCTTTTACAATCTAGTCTTCCACAGTTATATTCCATTGCAGCTTTCTATGCTTTGAAATCCCCACACAACGCTCGGCTGGTTCACGGCTGTTGGCCACGTCGATAAGGCACATCGGGAAGACACACAGTCTTCACACCGTTTCTTGGATTCTACCGCGAGATTATACAGGGTGTATCAGTACGACTGTGACAAACTTTCAGGATACACCTAGACGAGCGGAAATCACATAGGAATGCATGGTCGGAAACACTTTCTTGGCGCGGTAGTGACGACACAAATATCAAGAAAGAAACGACACGAACGGGGTGAGAAAACATATTTATTATTCGGAATACAACAAAAACAAAGAAAAAACAACATAAAGAGAACGATCATCATCAAAGAAGGCGTTCGAAATTACGACCCGGACTGTGATGCAGGAACCGTGCGTCATGCATCTTCCATACGCCAGAGAAGTGAGGTCTGCATCACGGTCCGGGGTCGTAATTTCGAAGACCTTCTTTAATGACGATCGTTGTTTATTTTTGTTCTTATTTGTAGGTTTCTGTTATACTAAACATAACAAATAATGTTTTGTCTCACTGTTTGTGTCCTTCCGTTCTTTACGCTTTGCGTAGTCACTACCGCGCCAGGAAAGCGTTTCCGACCACGTATTGCTATGTGATCTCCCATCGTCTAGGTGTACTCTATTTCTCATGAAAGTTTGTCACTGCTGTACTGACAGACCCTGTATATTTTATCTTTTTGGGCTCAGCGCAGCCGCAAAGGAGGAATGCAAATTTCCCAACAGCCAGAAAAACTACTAGTGTTTCGAAACTTTGGCACTGAAGAGACCATAACTAGAAAGGTTGGTTAGCTAACAGATTGTGGTCAAATAAGCAACAATTAACTGCTTGAAAGAATGTATGGCTTCGTGAAAACTCTCTAAAGGAATTCGGCTGGTATTCACATTACACATGTGGAAATATCACTAGAAATATATTTTTTTAAGGGTGCTTTATTTCTTACAGTTTCTATTCCAAGCGATTCTCTTAAGTGATTAAAGTAACGAAGAAATCTATTTAAAGTTCTTATTTAATAATTTTGCATTATGAGTGATAATGTGGACAATTTTAGTACACTAATGTAATATAAGCACTTCTGTCCAAAAATTTCAGCGGACATTACATGGATAATTCCATTGCATAATTCTCAGTTACTCTCCTAGGGCTAGCCCCTAGATAACTTTGGCAGAAGAAAACATGCGTAAAAAAAAAAAAAAAAGACAAACGACAGTAACGGCGACTAAATGTTTTATACAAAAATGAATTAACGTAACTAAATAAATTTATTATGCAGATTCAACAGCTTGGAAAATTTAAGTAAATCGTAAACAGTCTTATTTGTAATAATAGTTATTCCTTTTCTTTGCGTTTCTTTAACTGCTCTTGGATTAACCGTGATTTTGAGTTAACCATTAACATCGTCACTGTCATACCCCGATTGACTCGGAGTCGACAGTCATTTTTAATGCATTATGTAAAAGTGATTTAACTGTTTACTTCGTAAAAAAAGCGCCCACCAGCGGCCTAGTGGTAATGTCGCTGAACACTAGCAGTCCGACCCGAGTTCGCTTTTCTGCGAACGGGCTGGCTGCATAGAAATTTTAGCGCCTTTCCTCGTGTGTAAGGTGGATTCGATCCAGTTTTTTTAAAACGTTCTCCACGAAGGCATTCCTTCACATAAGCAGATAACCCACAAGTTGTTTTGCACGACTTGCTTAGCCAACCAAACCATCATAAAAGCACATACATAAGGTGGACTTTTCGTAAAAATAGAAAAATAAAAGTACTTGTGCGGAGATTGTACGAACGTATTCTCTCTTTATATCCCTTCCTAAAATCAAGGTGTGAACATTATACGGCAATATATAGTACATTAAGTAATATATGATGACTACACTAGCCTACATGCACAGAAATACAGTTTAGGTAAAAAAGAATCATACTGCAGCTAAGCATATAACCGTCCGGTGCAATCTCTGAGGGCTCTAAATTCTGCTGTGCACTGTCTCCCTAAATTCTAAAAATTTTGCCAGCCTCATATTCTGCTGCCCAGTGCCTCCCTTAAATGTAAAAAATTCTGCCATCCGTAAATTTTGCTCCTTGATGTTTATCTAAATCTAACCGTTGCGGCCCGGTTGAACGGGCTCTGGCACCGGCCCTCTTTATATCAAATATTGTTACTGGCACATATTTATGCGTGGTGTATCAAATTAAACTATTACACGTTTCAGATGCTCTATGTGAAATTTTTTACCCATATCACACATATCTAACTCAAAAAAGGAAACGACAAAGCGTATCTTAACTATCCGAAACTGCCGGCCTTATTTTTCGCGAATTTTTTTGGGGGGGGGGCGGGGAGAAAATGGTATGTTAAAAGATATTGCTTTCGTGCCACCACTGCCATCCGATCTTAAATCAAAAACCCGCATTATGTATGTTGTCGTAGTTAGTAATCAGACGTGATATGCTTCAGTGTCTGCGGATTGGAAATGTTCTCTAGACTGTATATTTCGCGTGATAAAAGGATCTCACAATCAGCATCTACAAGGCGTTTATAAATTAATGATGCGGTTTTAAAAATAAGCCCACCAGTGGCTGAAAGTGTGATTGTCAAGTACTTTAATTAATCCCAAGGGCGATTCGCAGCCGGTACATTGGCTGTATAGGATTTTCATGGTTTTAATACAGCTGACGTGAATACGAGACATCTCGAATTCGACTTAAATACAAGTTCATTAAGAAGTCCCCCACGAAGACATCGCAGATAGTCCTTCTTTGCTTTGCCATAATCAATAAACGATCCAGATAATCAACAATGCACATAGCTTAGAACAAATTTTAGTATCCATTGAGAAAGGCTGAAATTAATATGCCTCTTTCCTTATTTACAATTATCTCACACAGCTGCTTTGAAAATGTTATGAATTACATGAATTAAGCAGAAAGGTTTTTAATAGAATGTATATTATATGTGTGCCGCCCAGACGGTATAGTGGTTAGGGGAGCCAGCTACGGTATCAAAGCGCCTGGGTTCGAATCCCGGAGAAGACATGGCTGTAACTGTCCGTTCCTTCATAGGAGGCAAAGGTGGCCCACCTATTAGGTGCCCCCATAATAAAGTGACCACCACTTCTGGCCTTAGTAGTGGCCAAGGCGAAGTCGGCTGAGGGCCCGCCATTGGAACAAAAAAAAAAAATTATATGTGTATCTGAGTGAGTGTGTGCTTTTTCTACAGTGCTAGCGCAAAAACGCTATGTGATATCGAAATATTACACTATAACATAAATGTAATATTCAAATACAGTCGTTTACAATTCAGAATATGATATTTGAATTATTCTTAACTGCTGTTGTATTGAGCAGCTCACAGTTCAACGAGTCAAATCGTTACTAGGCCGTTGTTATGAATTTAGAAATAAATTAATAGACAATTAATTTATTATCGCAAGCCAAAAAGACGAACTATCAGCCGAAAATGGTCTCCTTTTTTAAGGACGAATTTATTCGACTTAAAAAAACACTTTCAGATATCTTCATTGGTAAAATTAGCCTTTAAATATAATAATTATTAATAAACGCAGCATCTCTACTTCAGTTCCTTTTTATTTTAGGTTTTTTTATAAACATTTCAATAAGCAAACAATAAACAGCCTTCAAAACAATGTAACATCCTAACGTGAACTTCAAAGAGCAACAAAATGTAGTCTGAGCTTGGATCGATTGCTAATAAAACAGCTGTAGCCCGTCAGATTGTTTCATAAATTCCTAAGAGCCTTTGAATGAAACCATTAGCTAAAACTAAAATTTGACATTTTAAAAGTTTTGGGGAATAATAGTGTAATACTACTCGGCACTTAAAGTTCACTGGAACGTGAATTCTGTACACTAGTATAGATTTTTCATAAAACTGTTACTGTGGTACCATATAGAAAGTAAGCTACACGTTATATAACTGATGCAACTTTTAGAGTTAAAAAATACTGATTATATAATCAATAGTATGACATAAAAGATCCAAAGCATACTAAAAGAGATACAAAATTTTAATTACCTGAAATCTGAGCTTCACGTCGAAAACAAAAGTCATATCTGAACAAGCGAGCGCAAACTCTCCTCCGCCATGCACCGCCACTCAGCTGTCTGCGAAAAGTAACGGGTTTTCAGCTTTTCATCCATTCTAACCCACGTGATAACGTAACACCACGCCCTCTGTTGACGTCATGCCGGAAAAAGAGCGGCAAGCAGTAAAACTAGCGTAATAGCGCACAAATATGAGCTCTTCTTCCACGTGGTTTTTGGAGTAGATTTATTGACATGTAAGGATCAAGGTCCTTTAGTTTGCTTGAGATTCCACTGCGCCGACGTTATAACGGTTTCTGTTTCGTTATTTCTTAACTTTTCGATTTATCAAAGCAAATGCAAAATATTTATCCAAACAGGTACAAAGCAAAAATTTGTTGTTAATGTTAAATTTCTTCCGAGAAATTGTGAGAAAATTTTAATGTGCATCGCAACAGAAATTTGGAAACGTTTTTGGATAAACTGTATAAGTTTTTTAAATGTATATATGTATATATAAAAAGTAAGAAATTTAGAATTAATTTTTCACAGAGATTAAAAATTGAAATTCATAATTAATAAATTTCAAATAATAAACCTTTGTGAAAAATTAGTTCCAAATATGTCGATAATCCTTTATGTCTTTAATGATAATTTTTCAGCAGCTTACTGCTCGAAAATATTAGGCATGTCTATATTTTGCTTTTAAAAAAGTTGCTTTGTAATAATAATAATATATATTCTGTAAATAACTTGTTATATGCCAATACGCATGTTATTATTTTTTTTTTTGAGTTGCAGAATAATTACCAACATCTGTTAATAACTCTTCATTAAAAAGCATTTTAAAGCAAATTTAATGTGAATTTCAATTTCAAGATTTGTATTTCTCAAATATCAGATGTTCTATTAAGTACATTGTTGCCACTGAAAGGTATTAAGATATTATTAAGAATCATACAACTTTATAAACTTCGTTACTCTTAGAGGCAATCTGCAGATATGACTGAAAGATAAAAAGATATTAGCTGGATTGATAAAAACTCTGACAAAAATATCACGATATGCCATATGCGTAGGCAACCAAATTCCATCAGAAACGGGATGGAAGGATTTCATAAAGGAAATACTATATTTAAAACAACTAAATTTATTTTGTAAATATATTGAATTAAAAATAATTTTAAAATGTAATAAAATGAAAAATTAATTATTAAGAAGTACATTTAATACGTTTAAATCACTCAGCTTTTTAAGCAACTGTAGTAATAATCTGAAAGATAAATTTAATAACTTGTGCTACTTTGAATAACAATACTCTACGAACTGGCTATTTGCCAGATTGTACAGAAGATAAAAGTAGGAATATTACTTTTTAACTACGTCTATCATGTTTTCTAAAAGGTTACACTACCTTTCTGTTACATAACAGTAGCATCTGCTAAGTCATTTTAGATGATAAATGTCACAAAGGAGTGAAACAGCAGTAAGAGCTCCCAAATTAAAACGACTTCGATATATGTATTTAACGTAAAAATGAGACCTTAAAGTGTACACGCTATGCATATACACTGGTGTGCAAAAATTAAGGACGAAGTCGAAAAATTAGCATATCAGTTGAACGAAGAGGCAGAGCGGACAGAAAGACCAATCAGGAGATTAAGTAAGCTGATGTACGGTAGCACATGCGCAGATATGCAGGTAGACGTAATGGGGGAGTGTCTGAGTAGTATAAAGCATGTTGTCGGTGTAAGATCAGTATTTCTGGCAAAGAGATTGCACGCCGTATAGCAGTTAAAATCACACCGAGTTGCTGCCTCAGCGAGAAATGGCGAATAATCAATCTGTTAGACGACATATGGATGCTTTTAGCCGAGGTCGAATCATTGGGAAGTTGGAGGAACGCCGCAGTGTGACAAATGTTGCTGCAGAGTTCGGAATTGCTCACAGCATCGTTTCACGACTTTAGAGACAATTTCAAACTACAGGAACAGCTATCCGGGGGTTTAGTAGTGGTCGTCCACGAGGAACCACACCCGCAGATGACCGGTATATTGCCTTACAGGCCAGAAGAAACAGCAGGAGAAATCGCTAGACACAGGCGACTGGACGACCGATATCGCGTTTTACCGTGGCCAGAAGACTGCACGGTGGTGGTCTGTTTGCACGACGCCCTGTACGGTGTGTACCTCTAACGCCTGCCCATCGGAGAAGGCGTTCTCTGTGGCGCCGGGAGCACCGGAATTGGAGAGACAATGAATGGGGACGAGTGCTCTTTACGGATGAGAGCAGATTCAGTCTGAGTAGCGATTCTCATCGCATACTCATCTGGAGAGAGCGGGGAAGCCGCAATCATCCCTCGAACATCATTGAAAGGGACAGGTATGGAGGTGGCGGTGTTCTCGTTTGGGGAGGCATCATGCTTGGTAGTCGTACAGACCTTCACATCTCCGACGCAGGTTCAGTCCACGGGACTGTTATTGTCATATGTGCGTCTTTTTAGAGGCGCTATGGGTCCGCAGTTCCTTTTCATGGACGACAATGCATCATGTCATCGCACAGTAGCTGCCGAACAGCTCTTAGAGACTGAGGATATTGAACGTATGGATTGGCCGGCACGATCTCCGGATCTCAATCCCATCGAGCATGTATGGGATTTTCTAGGCAGACGCTTGGCAGCTCGTACCTTACCACCAGTAGCGATTCCGGAGCTTCAATTGGCGCTGCAAGACGAATGGGCAGCAATGCCTCAACAACTCATTGACACCCTCATTCTCAGCATGTACAAATGATGTGAAACCTGCCTAGCAGTCAGGGGAGATCATATCCCCTATTAAAGACAGGATGTTTCTTGCTGGACACCCATCACAAGGATGTTTCGGCCTTCAGTCGCATTGCGATCCATGCTACTTTTTCAATAAAGCTTCTTTTTATCCATCTGATTTCTCTTTTAGTAAGTGTTGCTTACATTACTCATGTCCTTACGTATTGGGGATCTTACGGTATTAAATGTGTTGATTTGGAAAGCTTTTGTACAAAGTTATATTGAAAAAACCGTCTCGTCCTTAATTTTTGCACACCAGTGTAATGTAATGTAAAGGGCGAAGTCCTCAGCCCCCCTAGCCGAATAAGGTGCACACCAGTGTAAACAATAATGCTACAGAACCGAGGCAGCCTCTAAGACGAGAAGTGGTTGCCTCGCAGATTTTTTCCTTTCTTTTGGATCCCGGCGAAGGAGTCTGAAGAAATGGTTAGTGGATTAGACAGAGAATTTTTTCAATTTACTACAAATCCGTGGTAATACGACTGTACTTCCCCGTTTAAAACACAGCTTATCATCAGTTTATGTATGCACCAAAAATCTCCAGAATCCCACGTTAAAAATATTTCTGTTTTCCCAGGTTTAAATTTTAAGCTTGGCCTTCCTTTGAGATTATTTATTTCCTCCGTCTTTATCTATACAGTACTGAACTCATACCTTGTTTCTTGATTTGTTTAGGATTTTCCAATAGCAGGTGTAAGTACATCTGTTATTAATGATGTACTCCGGCCATAAGAAGGCATTAAATGTATCTGTCGCCTCCTGCGGGAATATTTAAAAGAAAAAAAAAATAAATCAGGTAAAAAATGTTTTGGGGAATTTGAAAGAAAATAAAACAGAAATAAAGGACAAGATCTTATTAGTTAAATATTATTAGAAATTTGACATTCAGATTTCAAACGCTCTTTGAGAAATTTAAAATGTGATAAAAATATTATAAATTAAAAAGCAAAATTACGATGTACAATAACCATTAATATTAAAATAAATTTAAAAAATAAAAAATTGCATTAAAAATTCATTTGAGAATAAATTCACAATGATCCTAGAGATAAAATTGAAAAAAGATGATAATGCTGCAACAAGACCAGAAACTTTATTGAATGATTATACAGCCGCTAATTCTGAAGGTTTTCAAAATATTCAAAAACAAATCTTTCATTAAGGGCAACCACTATAAAATCTGTAAAGTGAACTAAAAGAACAAAAGACTGCAGAAATCTCCTCAATTAGTTGGTGCATATTTTGTCGCATTCCGTTGTAGGTTTATGATTAAAATTGAGTCTTTGGGCCTCACTCTATACTTAAAAAAAAAAAAAAAAAAAAAAAAGATGTCCGGTATTTAATATTATCAAAGTTTGTTATTTTATTTTAGGAATTTTGCGGTAGCTGCATCAACGCAATAAATGCATGTTTGTTATGCAGCTTCGAATTAGAGGGGATCGAAAAGTAACTCACAATAGTTTAAAGGGGGGAACAAATAATGTTCAATACGTAGAAAAAATATATGCTCTGTGAAGTTAACATGTTTCAGCTACATTTCAATTTTAGAACCGAGACGTTGGAGACATTTCTTCCATTATGGCACAAGTTTTAGTACATCTTATTCATCAAAGTCTTTTTTCTCATTGTGGTAAAGTGAGTAAAATTCTTCAATGGAATCGAAGATCTGACCCTCATGAATCTTTTCAGGGCCTAAACACACGAAAGTTTGTAAATCCATGGGTTTCACTTGATGTTTCCATTTCAGTCCTCAGAAAATGGTTACTCTGTAGTTGTAGACAAAGGTATCAAACACAATTTTTGTGTCGTAGTTTACTAATGAATTCGACGTTTTATGCCGTAATTCACATGCAGACGGTCAGACTTTGAGTGAAAGAAAAGTCGATCGTCCGCTAGTGGTGGTTGTAAGACTAGAAAAATTTGTTGGATGAAACAAAGCATCATCTCAAGACGAATCTAGTGTCATCATGAAACAATTGCCTGGAGATTATTATTAGTTTGGTTTGGTTTACTTAATTATACTAAAGCTCTCTAGTGTTATCACGGGAAAGAGATACCTTCAGGAAGGACTTTCTAAGTGCAAATGGCTCGTACACACGTTACGCATGTTAAAGACTGCAAAAACGCCTATGCAGTAGGCCCGTTCGCTGAGATTCGAACCCCGAACTGAACTTTCAGTGTTCAGCGGCTTGACCGCTTGACCGCTTGTGCGCCCTAAAGGTTTTTGATTCTTTTGTCGAGGAATAATTAAGACATATAGCTCCATGTTGTTTTGTTATATCTATCGGTTAAGCATTTGGGAGGAAAAAAAAAAGACAGTTTGCTTTACTTTTAGATCTTCCATAATATTAAGAACTCAGCATAATAAAAAAAAAAAAGTAAAGTACGTGTAATATGAGACTACTTCTACTCATCACCAAAACAACGAAACAGTGTGACCTTTCATTCTTCTTTCTTAACTTAAAACCGAACATAGATCCTTGCCCGAAAGCATTTCGGATATTATTCCGCAATTTAAACTAAACGGTTGTGAAAAATAAATACATTTTATCATTTAAGAAGTTTTAAGAACACTTGTATAAATAAGTACATGTGTTAAGTGTGTGTTAAAAGCAGAACCTTTGAAATCAATTACTCATTCTTTTGAAACATACTCTTAAACAATATTATACAAATATAAGATGTAAGTCCAGATTTTAATTTCTGTATTTTCTTTCTTTCCAAAAAATTATTTTGTTGCTTGTTCCATCTTTAACAATGATGATAATAATAATTGTATACTTACCGTTTATTAGAAAAGAAATCATGTAGAATACAATATAAAATAGTTAAAATACTTATATAAAAATATAAAATACTTATATTTCGAGAAGAGCTAAAGATTTTTTTAAATGCTGAGTCCTACATAAGCCGAATGTTCTGTACTTACTCAGTGAATAATTTTATTATTTTATTGAATGACATTAATAAAAAATAGCTTTATATAAAAATAAGTTATGAAATTTCCTTTTACAAAAATGTAATATTATATCCTTGTACAATTTCATTATAGGAAAAACAAAGGCAAAATTATGTATTTAGTTTTAAGCGCAGTAGTTTCCGTAAATTCTCTCTTCTGTAATTCTTCAAATCCGTCTTCTTTTCGTCATCGCACACTTGTAATCAATCCTCTTTTCGCAACCAATCAGAACAAACCGCGGGAAAAAGTTATCTGCTATGGCTGAAACCGAAACTGTTCCGGTCTGTCAATGGACGGTGTATTCAACCACTCGTTGCTATAGTTACAATAGTAACAACTTCATTGAACGGAGAAAAACACGCGGTTCGTTGGTTGTCATGTTTGGCACTGTAATCGCATTGCCGTCTTTCACTATGAGTAATAGAGCTTTTCTTTTTACTTTCTTACAATAACAGATTGTGTATAAGTGTAAGGTGATGAAAATGGAAATTAAGGGAAATAAATCCTCTGAAAATATTTTTCGACACATATTTTGATGCAATGAAGTGCTTAGGGAAACATTTATTATACTTTTTCCATATTTACCATTGATCCCACAAAGAAACATAAGCTTCAAAATTTCATATTCATTCTTTTGTTACTTTTACTAAATTATACAGAATTCGTTTTCTTGCGCTTATATTGAGACCTTCGGCATTTACTAGTCATAAAACATTTCCACATTTCGTAAAAGAAGACACATTTGATCACGCAAATAATCTCTTATAGAAAACGTTGAGCAAGTTTATTTTGCCTGATCATCAAAGAAATTGTAATTTAAAGAAATGAAATGCAAATAGGTTTAAGGACACGTATACATTTATTATTAAGAATCTAAAGGTTTACAGGTAAAAATCTAAAGGTTGCAGCCTATTCAGAGTCATCTGGATCCCCCCCCCTTTACTTTTCTTTTTTCTTCTTTATTTTTTGTCTTTCTTTTCTTCCCCCACCCCTCCAATCGAAAAAGCATACAAAATGCATAAATTGAAACATTTATATATCACGTCAAAATTGTATTTATTGAAAACGAGTGATTAAAAGATGCTTTAATACTGATTTATATATGAAATTATGTGCCTGCAAATTCAAAAGCATCCCATTTTTCGTAATAACTACACCAGTCAAAACACATTCGTAAAAAGTAAATATGAATTTTGATTAATACATTCGGTAAAAATTAAGCTATATAATACCTTTAGACTGATTATTACTAATGCGCCATTTTATATCATTATTCTTTGCAAAAAAAAAAATCGTGAATTTTCTGCTGTTTCTTAAAAAAATCCTCGCTATAAACTTGAATTGGTATTTTGCTGAAAATAAAATGTCAAACAAGCTAATGTAGTTAATATTATGATATCACAGTAAAAAAATGTAAAGTTAATGTGATTATAATTTTTGTGTTTAAATTCATTCACTTATAGCTTTCATCAAAATGGGATTAGGAATTTTGAGATGATTGCCGAAAAGAAAGCATCTGTACTCCAGGGTGATGGCCTCGCAATTGAAAAAGTCCATTCTTTACGAAGCAGACCACATTGCTAACATTGGTAGCATTTATCCAGGGCTCGATTCCTGGTTAAGAAATCACAGAATTGCTACACGGATACTTCAGCTATATATAAAGTAAACATGAGAGCGATCATCTCAAACAACGTTTTCTAGGAAAGCATTCTTTCCAGAAGGTGACAGCATCAGTGTATTTCTGCTATAATAAACGCTGTATTAGTCTACTTAGTTGATGAGAGTACTTAAATCATAACCAGAGTAATGGAATCACAAAAATAAAATAAAAATCTTTGCATAATCTCTTCGTAACAATTAACAATACTGCTTTAAGAACTTCATGAAGATCCTATAAGGTGTTTAATAAAATATTTTTCTTGTTTCTCGAATGATGTCAGATTTAATGAAGAGGAGAAATCTTTAAAAGTCTTTTAAAACCATCAAGTCTTTTAAAAACAAAGGAGGAAGTTAAGGTGCAAAATTTCGACAGTGGTAACGGAAAGCAAGGGTAGACAGGTAATAAATAGCTTAACGTTATTTACTCAATAACGTTGTTAAAATTATTATTAAAATAATAAAATTAATTATATCTTAATTTTCGTTCAGTTCAGATTATTATTATACAAAAACGGTGTATATCAATACTTAAAAAATCGTTCATCATGATTTTATTTGGTATTTTCTTTTTTTAATGCAAAATATAGGAATTCGAAAATCCTCAACCATTTAGAAAGAAAATTAAATTTTTGTTTGTATTTAAACTAAAACATTAAAGTATAATTTCGAGGTAGTTAGAGAATATTTGAGGTTACAGAAAATTTTATCTTAAAAAGTTCTTCAGCTTCCAGAATATGAATATCTAATTCATTTATGCAAATATTTCCAAAACGTTCATCAAACAGTAGGCTAATTTTTTTGCAGCTGCCTATAGGGTTTTATTTCCATAAGTAGTAGTGCTAGAGCCTTGCAGACAGCGGCAGAAAAGATGAACAAAAATGCATAAATAAAACAATGAATAATTAAAATTAAACAAAATGCAAAGAGGTAAATGGAAAGTTTAATGAATTACTTGCTAGTGA
>KK120593.1:489318-520929 GCA_000611955.2 Stegodyphus mimosarum | reverse complement strand
ATAAACTTCCGCATGTTCAAATATCCTATTAATTTATATTTAAATATACTTCTCAACAAAGTTTAATTAATATAAATATGCTTTTCAAAATATTACAGATAATCAAAATTTTCAAAATAATAAAATTTCAAAAAATCTTCAAAATAATACAAGTATTCAAAATAATTAATTTCACATTAAATATGCTTTTCAAAAAGGTTTCTTTTTAAATTCAAAAATTTATGTCATAACCTTGATGGGTAAAATATTATACGAATTGTAATATTAGTGCAAGAATAAATAAAATGCAATGTTAGAGGTTGAAATAGCAGTAGAAACTGAAGTATGTAATTTAAAGAATAATTATACATAAGAGCCTACATATTTGTTTGTCTCAAGACAGTTTAAAAAAAAAATAAAGGAATGAAAATTTAAATTCTTCTTTATAAATTATATCGAATATGCCACATACGTCAGAGAACAATTTTAAATAAAAGTAACTCTTTTTAAAAATAACAATAAACAGTAATTTTTGATGAAATATACCACCAGTCGGCGACAGTAACTCGTCGACTAGTTCTCTGTAAATGAGAAAACTTGAGAACTTCGACTGCCATCTATGAGAGAAAATCGACATATTCGGAGTTAAAAAAAAAAAAAAAAAAAGAACATCAGATGTCTGAGTCTGTAACATCATCTTAATGCAAATTTAAATATTGTTGGGTGATGAAGAAGAATATTAACTAAAATAATAATTTATTTCTACGAAACATTAGCGAATGCATGCTGTTTTCATATTCTTTCATAAGCCTGTAAAAAAGGCTTTGAATGTAAAGCCTGTTTTTTACAAGCCTGTAAAAAAAACTTTGAATTCGCTGTAAAAGAGGCTTTGAATTTTATATCAGCTTCGGAAAGAGATTAAGGTTACTGACAATTAGAAAAATACAAGTATACAATTTTAAGAAAAGTGGTCACAAATAATAACATATCTATCAAACGATAATTAAAAATTTAATTTCAGCAATTTTACCCTAGATAAATTTCAGATAACAAATTACTTACGCATTGAATTCCTACACTCATTTTTATAAGGGCATTTAGTTAAATACAGTATTTTGTAGTGGTAAGCATAACAGTCTACAGCATCAGATTAAAAGGGGTTTAATTTTTAGTATCATTCTAATTAATTAGGATAAATTTACTAGCTTTCAGAGATTAAATTCGCCTTTTTTTTTTCGTTCACACAAAATTTTCGGAAGTTCTTGGGTGTAGCTGTAAGCTGTGGTAGTAAAACATTCAATGTACAAACGCCGCAAATGCTAGTAAGCGGAACAATTAAATTTATTTAAAATTATATAATACGTGTGCAAATTTTAACCAAAAAAAAAAAAAACTTTGCATGTTTCTTCCCTTTCTGCTTCTCCAAGCATTATTTAACGTAGGCTAATATACGCCAAATTTTCAGTTGCCACGAAATTAAACTTAAGAATTATTTCTTTTTTTAGTGTATTCTTAATTACTAACTCCGGTTCTGTAGATAGAGAGACAGACAGACAAAGAAGACAGATGTCTTGTTTTGCACCCGCTAAGTCTTTCTGCAACGATGGGCGAAAAATCAAGCTAGGGTGCGAAGGAAAGGTATATAGAAAATGGGCAATTTCTTATTTCAGAGGAGAGTAAAAAAGGAACTTCGTATATTTTATACGAGTTCTAAAGTCCAGGAAAAAAATATGGGACAAAATAAAATTAAAAACAAATGGCCCAAAAGTAATAGAGAGGAAAAAAAAAATAATAAAAAGGGCCTATAGAAAGAAAAGGAAAGGAAGTAAGAAAGTGTCCTAAATACGATTGTGTCTAAACAAAAGTATATATTAAGTAAGGTAACATATAGCATTGCGGTATCCAAACATATTCACACATTTTTTTTTGGCAAACAATATCAGACAAGATCATAAAACCGTACACAGTGCGAGAGCATATTAGCAAAATTAAATAAATAAATAAATATTAGAATTTTTTTGTTAATTATTTTTTAAACATTGTATTTATTTAATAATTTAATCATCATAGTTTACTATATATTTGTACTAGTCTAACAAGTTGAGGCACACTTTATTAGTATATGCTCATAACTCTAAGAGATGTATTCAACGAAATATAAATTAATCTTATTGTTTTCTTTATTTGCGAACTGAAAGAAAAAATTGCAATCGAAAACAGTAAAACTGCAACCTTTTACATTCATCGATGCCCAAGTTTCCCTTTCCCCGTCTCGAGAAATTCCTCAAAGGCGCCCAGATGAGGAGTGCTAACAGACGGAGTCTACTGATAAGGATAGCGTCACTACAGTTTACAGGAAAAACAAGCATATGATATAAAGCAATGTCTAACTATTATTTAATGTCAGAGGTCTACAACCATAATAAATAAATGAATTTAAATGCACTTACGTAATATATATTTGATTTAGTTTAGAGAAAATAAGGCTACTTCTCTGAAAGCTCCTGTTTTCCTTTGGATTGCAGAATGAACAGCGAGGAAGATGAGACCCCTTTTGCACAGAAAAAACTGTCACATTTGGGGGCGAGACACTTCGGAGAAAATTTTTAAAAACTTTTTTTTTAACTAATTAAGGCTTTTTGCCGGAAAAAACACATAAAAATTTCGGAGCTGGCCAAGCTGCTGTCTCCGTTCGTGATCCAGAATAATTTCAGTTTAAACAACATCCTCAGAGGTTTACAGAATTATGCCGGTTCTGTAGATAAATTAAAAATTACAGATGTTGAAAGAATAGGTTACAGAGAGAAACAAAGTTTGGCTTTTGGAGCTGATGAAGATGAGAGGTTGTATTTAGAGGTGAGCCAAATGATCGGATAAGCAATCGGTTAAAATTTTACTCTAAAATTATAGTCGAGTAAATTTTTCAGCAATTAATCGAGTTTTTAATTGGTTACAGAAATGCATTTTTTCCTACTTTTTCAAGGAATATTTTTTAAATATTATGTTTAGTATGCGGACTGAAAAGAAATTCACAAAGATGCGCCGTTTTAAAGCATTGTTCATAGATGTTTTCAATAAACGTTTGTCGAATTCGCCATCTCATGACTACACTGACGAGCCAAAACATTATAACTATCCCCACATTTTTCAATGAACTCGCCTGGATGACGTTGAGAGAACGTGATTAAGTAGGAATAGTATTTAACTGCTGCTGGAGAAGGTAAGGAATCATTCCTGCACTTCCTTTTGCGAGTGATGAAAAATGCTGCTGATCTAAGCGAATTTGATAGAGGGCAGATTGTAATAGGTCGAAGACTCGGAACTAGTATCTCCAAAACTGCACGAGTGGTAGGTTTTTCACGATCGGCCGTTGTTAGCATTTATGCAGAAGGGATAAATGACGGAGAAATCAGCAGTAGATGTCAAGGCATTAGACGTCCACGCATCATTAAAGGAAAATGACATCGGAAACTGACATTAAAGGAAATGACTGTCTCGCTTGGTACAGCAAAATCGGTGCCAAACAGTGGCTCAGCTGACAGCCCAATACAATGCAGGACCAAGTGCAAGTGTTTCGGAACACACAGTTCAGCGGACACTGTTGAACATGGGACTGCGCAGCAGACGTCCCACTTGTGTGCCTCTGTTGACCAAGCGTAATCGTCAACTACGCCTACAGTGAGCCCGGGAACATCAAGACTGAACCATGGACAAGTGGAAGATAGTTGGCTGGTTGGAAGAATAGCGATTTCTCATTTATCATGTCCATGGTCGTGTTATGGTACGCCGTCTTCCAGGTGAACAGTTGCTCCCCCATGTACAGTAGGTCGTACACAGCCTAGTGGCAGTCCCGGATCTGGGGGGGGGGCAAGCTGGGGTCCGTGCCTCAGGTGGCAACTTCTGCAGGCGGCAAATTCAAGCGTGGCCCTGGATCGTATTTGGAATGTTGTTTAATTTTGATACAACATTCGTAGTTTTAAAGCCAAGTTTAAAACCTCTTTTAAGAATATTTATAATTAATTACTAAGAAACCTGTTAATGAAACAAACAGTTAAAAGGAAGCTAAGTACAGCCGAGTGGGACTCTAAATTTAAGATCTGAGAGAGGGCAGTACAGGGACTCCAAGCGTCACCGACAAGGTCAGATGACCCTGTCCCGAGGCCCCCTCGTGTCTCTGCCAGTTCAACATGTAACTTTATTACATAGAACTCCATAAACGCCTTAGTCTTTGGTCTCTGTAAGTGACGCTTGGAGTCCCTCTGTTGTCATCTCTCTAGGCGGAGATGTTCAAATGAGAAACAAAGCTATAACATGGAGGTGCTTTGTTCTCTTACCGACGCCTCTTGGGAAATAAATGGAGAAGCATTGTAAATTATAACTATTTCCTAACACCCAATACAAATTAACCTTGGACCAATCTGGACCAATGAAATAATTCAAATTAATGTACGTCGAAAATATACAACAGACCACCAACGTGGACTATGTCTGTAAGAAATGAAATAAGGCATTTTGATTTTTTTGCAGCCAGTCGGCAACATAGGTTTTGAAAATGGATATATCATTGTTATAGTTTTTAAAGTTTTTAAAATTTTTTATTTTGGATGGGTTTTATTCTCTCTTTTATACGCCTGCTCCCAGTATTCCTCACCATATTTAGAGAGACGCAACCATTTAGTTAGGGCGCGCGTCTGCAACGCCACCTTAAGACAATGTAATTACGTCAACTTTCAGCTTTTCTTATAAAGGTGGTTTTTATTGTGATGGTCTATTTTAATTTTTACATTTTAAAATATTCTTATTCTACATTTATAGGATTTTATGAAGTTCATTTGAATTACAATTTTTGGTCTTTGTGAAAAATTGGTTCTCAGTTTCTTTCTTTATATATTCTTCAAATAGTCTTATATATTCTTCAAACGTTCCACTTAGGTTCAACTTCTTGTAAGACGGAGCGAACTGTTCTAAAAAGTGTTCCACAAAGGGAACTAAAACCTCCACTTGAAGCCTTCTTGTAGATCTCAACAGCCTCCTCTGTGTCTATGACTTATTCATGATCTAGGAGGAGTAGAGGAGCTAAGTCTAGGAGCTCTTGTCTCTATCCAATCTATAGTCTGTTACTTTAGAGCAGGCACTTGAAGGCCGATGCGATCGTAACGCGTATTGTCATCACCGCAGAGCACTTATTTTCTCCACCTCATGAGAGACTATAATTTAAATCAGACTTCATTCACGCGCTTTTTATGAAATGTAACACGCTACACGGAAATGGAGTGGAAGAAAAAAAATTAAGCGACCTCAAATCCTCTGTTGCAATTGTTGTTGCCATGGTTACGAGGCAAGTCGGCGGCGGAAAATAACCTCGAATTTCTTATTTTAAAGTAAGAAACTATAGTAAAAGCAGACTTCTCAACTCACTATGAATAGGAGGAAACGAATGACTCGTCATCTCATAGACTGCAAGTCAAGCTACCTGTTCAGACAGGTGTTAATTAGAAACTCGGTTCGTATATTTTATACTGCCACAGCCTAGTCTATCTGAGTACAGATCTCAACCAGTTCAATAAACGATTTAGGGGGGCGGACGCTACATATATGTTTGAAGAGAATAGAAGAATTCGCAAATATGATCAAAGTTAAACATAGATATATTTTTTTGGAAATCGTGTTTTTGGAATTTATTTACATAACATTTGCAAGTATATTTTTGTCAAATTTGATATATATATATATATATATATATGCAGGGATTACTGAGACAGTTCGATGTTAATAAGCAACAACCTGCAGTCTTCCGTAACTCAGGTCATTAGTTACTGACTGAAAAAGTCAACCGGCACCGTAAACAAATTTATATGTGTTAGTAACTGGCATATTTGATACATCTGCATTTGACTTGAAAAACGTTTGCTCCTTAGCAATAATTGTAATGTTTACCGAGTGTATACAATGAAATTAAATAAAGTGAACAACTCGCTCAGCATTCAGATAACTGCTTAGCAAAAATAACGCTAAATAAAGAAACTGTAAGCGCTACAAAAATAAACTTGAAATAATCAAGGGATTTACATACGTATGCGAGATAAATTAAACAAAACTTACAATTTATAATATTAAACAATTTAAATAATGCTGCGGTCAGTGTCTGCATACGGGATAATAACATCAAGAGATATGATATTTATTTTAATTTTTCTGTAGAGTTGTAGAAGCATTAAGTTTTATCTATGCAGGAGACGTGTAAAATGCGCAGTGTCTTCAGCGGGATTTGAACTCCGGCCGTCTCGATTACGCGTTGGACATACTTCCAGTAATACCAAGAAGGCACTGGGAAAGGAGGGAGAAAATACCTAATATAATACTCCGCCTTTTAAAGGATAATAAATGGAGGGATGACTGGAGATGAGGGGAGCCAATCGTCAAATCCTGGTAGTGACGACTTATCGTCTCCCAACTTTTAGTTCGGGCGTCACATGTAGAGTTCTTTTAGAATTTTTCGATGCTAGAAAACTGAATAAATCCGCAATGCCTTCACCAAGATTCGAATTCCGTACCTCCGGATTACGTTTCGGACGTGCTTTCACGAGGGCACACGTTAAGAAGAAAATACCTTATAGAGTTTTTAAAATTTTAATAGGTCCTCTCCTCTTTGGTCATTGGAAAGTTATCTCTTGAGATCCTTTGTTCTTCTCGACAGAGGTAAATAAATTAACCAACTATTTTCCAGACTGGAACAAATAACAACGTGTTCTTCATCATCTTCAATCTTTACACAACGGCTGGCACAGTGTTTAACCCCGAAATGACTGTAGTAGCTGGTAAAGGGACTTTTATTTGTATACGCTTGATTTATATATTTATTCCCAAAACATCCTTTCTTATTCCCATTTAGGATGAATTGATAGGTGTATCTTCCTTTATTATCATTCACCCAACTGTTCTGCCAATAAGAATTTACTTTTTTATTAATTATATTGTTCAAACTATTATAAGGAGAAGAAACCCTACTATCAATTACATTTCTTTCAGTAGTCCTCTTTGCAAACGTATCGACCAATTAATTTATGGTATTACCCATTGTGACCTTTTATCCAGTGTAAACCAATAATCCTCCTTTAAATTCTCGTAAAAGTAATTGTTTAGTGGAATATATAATCTTTGTAAAACACCTTCCAATTGAAACTGCCAGTAAAGCATATTGGCTATCAGAATAAATATCTACTATACTAATAGCGTTATTAGTACCAAGCCATTAGTTCGTCTTGGAACTTGAAGCTTGAAGGTGCTCAGTCCCCTCGCTCCTCTTCTTTTGTTTTTTTAGTCTATGCGTATTCGTTTTGAGTTGCTGACTTTTACTATGATAGATCAGATAGCCTGGCTAAGTAAAAGTAGGCAGCCAGTGCAGCAATTCTGATTTTGACTGTTTTCTTCGCTCTGTGTTTTATTATTGAACGAATGCTCAATTTTATCAGCACGGAGATCATTAATCTTCAGTGTATTAAAGATGCTGATGATCCCCTCAACGAGAAGGATTCAAAGGATGTGCTATTTCTTGGGAAACTGAAACTATTTATTGAAAACGAGATCGTCCAGGAAAGAGTTTCCAAAATTCCTAGACTGAACATCTCTGTAAATGCTTCAACTTACGATAACAACTTGCAGCAAACTGGACAACCGAAAATCAATGCGCGTAAGACAAGCAACCCTGCGTGCTCTGACGATGAAAACAAAAAGAAGTACAAGGCTCTGGACGAAGATTCCAGTGACTCGGATACCGGACCGAAAGTAGACGTCACCAAAAGAATAAAGAAGCCTACCCGAAAACCAAATGTATCTGACGACTCTGATTCGCCAGTAGTTAAGCTACCAACGCATCCGGTTCCAGAGAGCTCGGAAAATATGGATACGGCCTTTCTTAATGACGATGCCACAACCGGTAGCCAATCAAAGCCTGAGTGGAAGAAAGCCTCCACCAATAACGTTTAAAGATAGTAGATACAACTGGATGGATATCCAAAAGCTACTAAGCCGAAAGAACTTCTCTCTGCATGACTACTGCAGTCAAACTATTCAAGACGGAGTGAAAATACAGGCTAAATTCCACACCATTTATCGACAAATCGTGAAAGTGCTCAAAGACGAGGGTGTGTTCTACCACTGTTATGAATTACCTGAGTCCAAACATCGGAAGCGTGTCATCTGACACCTTCCTGCTTACATACAAATCGAGGACATTTCCAAGGAAATCATTGCGATGGGATACAATCTGGTTCGTGTAAATCAATTAACACAACGTAAGAATGGGAATATTACCAAATTCCCCCTCTTCATTGTTACCCTGGATAGAACTGAAAAACAAGTCATTCTCTCACGAAAAATTCATTCTTGGAATGAAAGCGCAAATCGAGCAATACAAAGGACGAGCTGGGCCCCTACAGTGCTACCGCTGCCAGAGGTTCCATCACTCTCAGAGAAATGTTTTCATGAACCCAAGTGTGTTCGCTGCGGGAAATCTCATCAGTCCTTTCAGTGCAAAAAAGATAAATCTACACCTCTTAAGTGTGCTAATAGTTCTCAGGAAGGTCACACAGCCAATTTTAGCGGGTGTGAGAAGTTCCCGAAACCCAAAGCCCCTCAGCAGACAAAAACGTACAGTGACAGAGACGTCACTAACAAAACTTACTCCCAGGCTCTAATCGGCGGTCTAGCCCTCAAAGCTATCAGTGAAGCTAAACAAGTACTGACTGACCTAAGAATGCTTGTTACTGCTATCAAAGAATCGGGCCTAGCCCTCTTACTTAAACAATCAACTAATGATAAACCATTACAACCTGAGAACGCTGCAAATACGGCCCTCTATGGATAAATACGTTCTGCAAAGTACTCCCATCCGTTTCACAGTCTGGGATGCCTGCGGGCTTCCCTCCAAGCTGCACGAGCTGCAGCACTTTCTTATCGAACATGATTTAGATCTTGGTCTCATCACGGAAACCCACGCCCAAGCGTGTTATGGTCTACGCATTCCAAACTACCGATCATGTAGATGTGATCGACTCAGCCACCGTGGAGGTGGTGTAATGATCTACGTAAAAAAGAACATTCCTTCATGCCTCATAAGTGTAAATAGGACTCAGAGCTGTAAAATAGTCACAATTAGTGTCACTCTCCCGTCATTTAAAACTGTGTATTTTAGTGTTCTATACAACTCGCCACAAAAGAGACTGAAAGAAAATTTTCTAGACTCACCTTTTCTTACTGATTCTCCTACTGTTGTGGCAGGGGACTTTAATGCCAAGCACTTGGCTTGGAACTGTAGAAGAGGCAATCCAAATGGAGCTACCTGCATCGCTTTATTACCAGTCGACCTATAGTGCTTCACCCGCCTTTGGATTATACCTATAGGCCTAGCAGAGTCGAACGCTCCGATATCTTGGACATTGTTCTTACCAACATGACTGTACCCATGGCATTGGATGTAATTCACGAACTTTCTTCTGATCACCTCCCTTTGATTGTGACACTAGGCGTCTTTAACACGATTCAACCCCCGCAGAAATTAAATACGGACGGGATTATGTTTGAAAATGTGTTAAAAAGTAGTAGTTTGAATTTTAACAACCTCCGAACTGCTACCGCATTGATGCTGCTGTGTAGAAGCTTACGAATTTTATCCAAAATGCAATCAGATGCTAGTTAAATTATTGATAGTAACGACAAAAATCCCATGTAAGATGGAAACGTTTCCGGAGATGGTTTCTTTGCTAATAGTCACAACCCTAACAATATTATCAGGACCAGGATGTAACTTAGTAATTATACCCATTTTCCATTTAGTGGGGGGGGGGAACTCATTATCTTTTATGTAACACAGATCATGTGATTGTGACAATAGGCATCTTTAACACGAATCAAACCCCCGCAGAAATTAAATACGGACTGGATTATGTTTCAAAATGTGTTAAAAAGTAATAGTTTGAATTTTAACAACCTCAGAACTGCTACCGGCATTGATGACGCTGTGAAAAAGTTTACGAATTTTATCCAAAATGCAATCAAAGATGCTTGTGAAATTACAAATAGTAACAACAAAATCTGTCGACTGCCTACTAATATCCGGCAGCTCATGAAGCAAAGAAACCATCTCCGGAAATGTTTCCATCTTACATGGGATCCTGCACTTAAAAGAACTATAAATCGCCTCGATAAAGACATTAGACGTCTTATCAAAGAATACAGAGAGGAATTGTGGCATGAAAAGTTTCTAAATTTGAACATTACTGACGGCTCATTTTGGAAACTCATAAAAAATTTGAAGTCTGATTTCTTTAATATCCGCCCACTTCAGTATGGCAATCGAATTGCGGTAGCCAATAGCGACAAAGCTGTTATGTTTGCCAGCCACCTCTTCAAGCAATTCCAACCAAACGATTGGAGCGACCCTGAATTCGAATCGACTACTTTAATGAAAGTAAAAGACTGGTTAAATGCTCCATCAGTCAGAAATCTCATTCGTTTGACAACTCCCACTGAAGTGATGAGCATCATCAAAAAACTAAATAAGAAAAAAGCACCGGGTATTGACGGTATTTCGAACCGAACCATACATTACCGAAAAATATCATTTGTAAACTCACCGGCATTATCAACGCCTACTTAGCTACTTCCCGACTAACTAGAAAACGGGTAAGATCATCCTCATACCAAAACCTGGAAAAGATCACACACAACTTGATGGTTACAGACTCATCAGTCTGCTACCTGGATTAGGAAAAGTGTATGAACGAGTCCTACTCAATAGACTAAAACCTTTCTTAGCCTTCTCCCCGCAGAGCAGTTTGGTTTTCGTGCAAGTCTTTCAACCAAAAGCAATTGTTAAGAATCACGGAATTTACTGGAGCTGCTCTCCACTCCAAGCTCAATATTGCGCTCCTCATGCTGGACGTGGCGAAAGCTTTCGACCGCGTCTGGCGTGAAGGACTCATAGCTAAACTGATTGACCTCCATCTGCCAAGATAGTGATTTTCTCATTTCTTACAAATCGCCCTTTCCGTGTTGCTGTGGGAGATGCACTCTCTGCCACTAAAAGCATTGATGCTGGAGTACCGCAAGGCTCGGTTGTCGGGCCCTTACTTTATCTGTTTTATGCTCATGACTTTTCAAATATGGAAATTCACAATAATGCTCTACTGGCCTGCTACGCAGACGACACTGCTCTGGCAGTGAAGTTTGCAAAAGTTGACCATGCAATCAAGCAATTTCAGAAAATCGTCTCTCTAATTGAGAACTGGTGCATGAAATGGAAAGTCTGTATCAATGCCCAAAAATCTCAACTACTGCTCATACACCTCAGGAAAAAGAATACTCCCATAAGAAGTCAACTGAACCTGTTCAATGAAGAAGTCCCCAGGGTACGAGAATCCAAATATCTGGGTGTCATCTTAAACCACAAGTTTACGTGGACTTCGCATATAAATCATATACGCAATAAAGTCCTCAAAATCATCGATCACTCCATGATCGGAAAATATTCCAAGTTGGAATTAGCAAAAAACGAAACTTGTTTATACTTCCATTATACGCCCGATAATGACCTATGCATCACCCGCCTGGGCTGCAGCAACCTATAAAGACATTAGAAAACTTCGGATCGTGCAAAATAAATATCTACGGATAATAACAAACGCCCATTATTTGGTTCGAAATGATATCCTACACAGGGACCGGTCCTGAAATTGGATTTAATTAAGGATTACCTACATAAAACTAACGTGAAGTTCTTTGAAAGTGCAAGAGACTGTTCTTATCTGCAGCATTTTAGACTTTTTCACTATGATATCCTCAATGAGGATAAACATCTTCGACCTTTTGCTGCCTTTATGATTCCAAGATCATGGAAATTTAAATTTTCCAACTTGATCTTTATCAGTTACTGATACTTCAGTGCAACTATGAACTTACGAGTGCTAACTCCTGCGCTTCCGCTGATACGACGTTCAAATCACGTGACTGTGATTCTACTAGTACCTTTTCTGTACTCTTAATAGCCTCCCATAATTAATACAGAAGCAGAAATTTTTGCTGTCTATGCACATATGTAAATATTGTGTAAATATTACTACAAATTTAATTTACTTTACTATTTTATTTTATCCTGCTTTATTTATGTACGTACTATATCTGGATTCACTTTTGCGACCGGAGAGACTGTCACGTGACTATGGACTTTTTATTAAGTCCTTTGATACATTCTCAATAATACAATGTGCTGAGACCGAGAACTATTCAAAGCAGAACTCATTCTTGTACTTTGGTACTTTTCTTTATTATTTTATATCTTTCGCCATCAAATTACTTTATTTTCAGGTATACTATTCTGGTGTATCTACCAATTCGATATCATTCGCTGTTACACGTGACTATTGGTCACGTCCCTTTCACCAACTAGTTTGTCCCCTGGACCTACGTTTCAACATCCGCCTACCTGATGCGCTCTTTGAATCATGATTTTAAGACAGCCGGAACAAAGCATGCACAATGCATGCTATTCTTAGCATATTCAACGGAACTTGGCCACTCTAATGCCATACACAGCGCAGTAGCCTCGGCCTAAAATACAGATTCATTACGACTAAGCCTATAGAGCAGACATGCCAAACTGCGGCTCTCCATCACCTCAATTCCGGCTCGCGACCTTGCGGCTCTTTGGCACTTTAAATGCGACTTGTTCTTAATAAACCATAGCTTAATTTTCGATGTATAATTTCATTTTGAAATAGAAATAATGCAATGACACTTTTTGATTAGTTACTAATTTGCTTTCTTAAAGTATATTATGTATGTAACAATTTAATTGATTTCTAGCTTTTCGCGCAAGTTTATCGTCAGAATAACAAACAGAATTGCAATTAATTATTTTCTGACAATTACTATCACAGTCATGTCACTTTTAGACCAGATAAGGGCCATCGGGGTAGCCCATATTTACACGAGGGCAATTTAAAATTAATGCTCTGAAATGTTTATTTCTCAGTTTAATTTTATTTCAGATAGTTCCTACTTATATTCTTTCTGTGTAAATTCCTTGCTTTACAACGACAGACGTTATCCATTACCTTGGAAGATTTGTTATTCCTCCTAGGATACTGGTTTTATTCAGTCTTTAAATAGCTAGAGTAACTGCCCTTTCGTTGGGGGAAATCACTGTCCAGTTGGGAGCTCTTTTAATCTGGGCAAAAATTTGAAATATGTGGATTTTATAGTTAGTCCTTTTACAAGTGAGCTTTGAAGTTAATTCCTCGTCCTTAAGCAAGTTAGGTCAATTTTATCCAATTTTCTTCGCATTTTTTGCAATCAAACACACACACTAAAATGCTGCAGTTACACTCTTTGCATCTGAAACACATTTCTCCCATTTCACATCTTTCGCAATAACGTTTTGATAATCCTAGGCAAAATTCATCATAGCCTTCCACAAATATCATATTAGGTTAGAGCCGCTGTGATGCTCTCTGCCGACCGATGTTTCTAACATTTTTCGTCTCTTTATTCTGCAGTCCAATGTAGCTGAAGCGGTTTTCCCGGTTGCATATAAGCATTCTGTACCGCACCATGCCCATAGGGAAAAGTTTATTCTTGTGATTGGATACGGCTTCCGATGACATCATATTCTGTGCGCTTAGAGACGTCTTGACTTTCCTTGGGCTCAAAAGTACACCTCTATACAGTTTGTTTACATTTTGATAGCAGTACCGAAAAGATTATTACCGTTAATGCCGTGCGTTCTATTTTTGTTGCCGATTACATTACTTAGGGCACTGTAGTACGGCGAATTTAATATAAGAAATGTGGTGCTTTTTTTTATAGAGAGAAAAATAAGTATTTCTTCTAGTGCACTTACTCCATAAATGTGTATTAATATTAGGTGCAGAAATTTTTAATAAATGTATTCTGAATTTAAAAGGCTTCGTATTAAAGGTTTTATAATTATTAATTCATTGTTTCATGTTCGTTAAATATAGATTCTTTGCAGCTGCAATCTCCGAAAGCATGAGACAAGTCAGTTTTCGCAAACAGCGAAAACGTTGGAAGCTAACATTATACACAGTAAATTCACGATATTTGTAGTCAGTCTGAAAAAGTAAAATTTATTTTCGAAGTTAGACTACAATAGATTTGGAACACAGAAACAGAGATAACTATGTATAAATTGAATATTTCCCATAAATATGTACTTTATGAATAATGCCCGTTTGTTCGTTCTGGACAACTATTGCCGCGATATCATGCCAAAGCGCGAAGTTTCCGGCTCAGTAAGTTTTATTGCTAAAAAGCATATAACGTAAATTAGTCAGGTGCGTGGATAAGAGGTCGAAAATGGCAAGGGGGTGTGTGACCATTGTCACATGACAAACAAGAGCAGGCAAGCAAAACGAATGGGAAGGCTTTCAGCGCGAGGTTAATCCTTACACATAAATCACTACAAATAAAATACAAGTTAAAATAATACAAAGTAATAACAAATGAGCATAAAACGATATCTGAAATAAAGCTGAAAACTACACAATATATACAGTAATACATTATAAAGCTACAAATTAAGAAAAACTACGTGGGGAAATTAGAATCCCGGGTGAGGAAAGCCGCGCACGGTCGTAAAATACTATCCTCGTCAAGAATAATGTAATTTAGAACTTGTAGGCGACTAAGATGATTACAGTTAACTGCAAGCTCATAAAAATTTGCATTAGCTTTATGCAAATACTCCGCAATACTTTCCATCTTGAGATCTCTGTGAAGAGTATTATTTCATACATAATAGTGAGCGTTCGTAATTTTGCGAAGGAACTAATTTTGTACAATTTGAAGCTGAGCGATATCCTTCGAAGAAGCAGTTGACCAGGCCGGCGACGCATAGGAAAGGGTGAGCTTTATCTTAGCCTTATAAATGTGCCTTTTTTTTATTTAAATCGAGTTTCGAGTAATTTCCAACTAACGGGCTCAGACTGCTACTGACAGCTATAGCCTTCCTTTTAATATGTTTGATGTAATCCGTCCAAGTCAGAGTTTTGTTAAATATGACTGCGAGATAATTAGTTTTTTTGTATAATCGGAATTTCTTCATTAAAAAATTAAAGTCGGTTAGAAAATAAAGCATGTGGATGTCTGCGTCTTCTAATGATCAAAAGTTGAGATTTGTGCGCATTAATTGCGATTCTCCATCTTTGACACCATTCTTCAAGACTGGGCATAGTATTTTGCAGTTTCTTAATTACATGATCCGGCTTGCTTGACTTAACGGCAAAAGCCGTATCATCGGCATAACAACCAAGAAAATGGTTATGATCAATATGCGCCTTTGGGAGGTTACAAACATAAACGAGATAAATTACTGGTCCCAAAAACCGATCCTTGGGGGATACCGGCTCTAATGTGCTTCTTTTCTGAGCAGTCATTACCGATATTAACATAAAAGGTCCTGTTTTGAATGAAGGATCTGAGAAGTAAGATCACATCCGTACTGAAATTTAGTTGAATGAGTTTAAATATTAGCCCCTCATGCCAGACGAGGTCGAAAACTTTCGCCCCGTCCAGCATGAGTAAGGCAACGCATAGCTTCTTATGGAGAGCACTCCCGACGAATTCAGTTAATTTTACGAGATGCTTAGTGGTGGAAAGAGAGCGTCTGAAGCCAAATTGTTCATCAGGCAATAAGTTCAAATAAAGCTGTAATCTGGTCAGAATGATTTTTTCAAAGATTTTTTTCGAGCTCTGCAAGCAGACTAATGGGCCAATAATCTTCCGGAGCAGTTAGATCCTTACCCGGCTTTAAGAGCAGCATAACGTCTGCATTTTTCCAAACTCTAGGAAAATAGGAAGTTTCCAAGCAGGCATTTAAAATTGCGGTGAGCCTCGTGATAACATTTAGAGGCATATTCTTGATAGCTAAATTCGAGATTGCATCGTGCCCTGGGGCTTTCCTATTCTTTTAACGCTTGATATGAAAAGAGACCTCACTTGGAGAGGTAAAATCAGTCCTATTCTTTACAGTCGGCGCAGTGAGCCATCTTTCAATAAAATCATTGACATGTAACACAACCTCTTGGTTACAGGGGTGATCGTTAGGTGAGAACTGCTTTTCTAAGTGGTTGGCCAATACTGAGGCATTCTCTGAATTATTAAGAGCCTCTGTCCCGTCGGAGTAAATAGGCCTACTAATAGTGGGCTTTCTTTTCAAGTTGCGGGCAAATGCCCAAACTGAGTCTTTTTGTTCATTAAAGCTGAGGATCTTACCTTCCCATTTTTCGGCCCGATAAGTGCTGATGTCCTTTTTAATTGCTCTGTTTAAAGCATTTAACTCCTTTTTAAGACTGGGGTCCCACGTGCGGCTCCAAAGCTTCCGTAATCTATTATGTATTTTTATTTTCTCCCTGATGAACGGGGAAAGTCTATCTGCAGGATGATTTCTGGGCAAAGTAGTAGTAGTGATTTGAAGTGCAGAGCTGACTGTATCGGTGAGAAGGTCGACGGCAGCATCTATGTCTCTGGTAGTTTTGAGGCTAGTGATTACATGGGGATTAGTATTGAGAATATACTTAAAGAGATTCCAATCAGTAACCTTTTTAACTGCATCCTCTTGGGTCCTGAAAGTAACAGGGGTTGGACCCCTGTTACTTTCAGGACGACAATGCCAGTTGTCATGTTTCGACGTTAACCAAGGCTTGGTATGGTGCCAATGGAGTTCATCGAATGGACTGGCCTGCCCAGAGTCGAGACTTGAACCCTATCGAGAACCTCTGGGACGAGTTGCATCGCCGAATTCAGGGGTGCACTACCCGTGCAAAATCGGTGAAGGAACTTCTATGTCTTCTCTAAGCCGAGTGGAAGAAAATACCACTAGCTGTCATACAAAGACTTGTGGAAAGCATGCCCCGGAGGGTTCACGCTGTAATTACCTCTCGTGCAGGCTCTACCAACTATTGATTTTAAGTAAAGTTAGTTTTTCTTTTCTATCACAGGTGTCCAAATACTTATTGGTAGTCAGCATATTTAGCATTGAAGCGTTACAAAGTGCATGGATCATGCCAACAGACAAGCAAGCAAAATTATGGCGTGTGTTGCACAAACTTCTGCAGTTCAAGTCTTACAAATCTGACAAAGCACAGGTACTCCCGAAAATTCAAATGGACGAAATTTAACGTAGATGATATAGTGGGCAGACTCGCGTTATTTGATGAAGACACGTTTCATTTAAGTGGCAAAAGGAACAAATATAATATATTTGATTTCCGGAAAACCCACTAATTATATACGGAATATACTCATAATTCTCTGAAGATAAACTTTTCCTGGTGCGGAAAAAAAAAGTTAAAAACGCGACCTTTTTTCTTCGCACAATCTTATACTTTATTTCTTGAAAGAGAAGATTTTTTTATACCCATTTCTCAACAGGGCTTACAGCAAATAAAGCAGCGGTCAGGCGAGGTGGTTGGCTCAATTGATCGAACTGTATTATCGCCTGTCGAGAGTTTTATGTTTAGTAATTTGTTATCTCATTATTTTGCCTTAATTTTCATTTCCTTTCGTCGGTTTCCAACGATATCTGCATTAGTTCATGTATTAAGCGCAGAGTTCTTAAGAGAAATCTTTTGACAGCTATAGCTGACGTCTAGCTATTACTTCTCTTAGTGGCTATGTTACTTATTTCATCTCTAGTTTGCTAGCCATAACTATTATTGAAAGTTTGTGGGCCATAAACAAAGCTTGTAGGCTCCCTTTGTCGTGTAATGTAACATTTTAATTTTATCTGATCTTTTTTTGATGACCCTACAAGTTGAATAGATTTATTATTTATACACAGGCTATGTTGTAATCTTTAGTCAGACAATTAAAAAAGAAGGTTTATTTTAGAATACCGAATAGCAATTATTTCACTGAGAACTTTTAAGGCTAGGAGATAAGTCATCAGATTGTCTTCACACGTCCAATAGTTTACAGCCAGAACAGAGTGGATAGAGCCACCTGCCTGGCTAGAACTCGGGAACTAAACGAGTGTGTAGACGTTGCTATCTTACAAAGGATTTTGAAATCCAATATTTGTGCACGTTCGTAGAAATTTGGAGAGCTAAACTTTCAGTTTACATATGTATTTGTGAAAATTCTTTACAGTAGTTATAAGTACCTTTTCTTTCTGTATTATTAATTTTGATATGGCTGTGTTTGAAAAACCAGCTCAAGATACAACAGCCATTCCTGAAGAGTTCGACTGGTATACAGATCTAATATGTGACTGAAGCAGCATTTTTATATCATGGCATGAATTGCTAACTTATTAGTAGTAGGTTATCTATGCCCAAAATTATCGAGACAATTCGAGAGATAGTTCCGAAAATTTTCAGTAATTCGCAGAGTACTGATTACTTAAAAATTCCGCAAACTTTGCTAGAAATTTTACTTAAGCGATGCAGCGCTCAGTGCCGGCATAAAGGAAATGAAGATTCGAATGCCACTGAAATTGCAAACATCTTTTTTTAGTGAATTCTTATTTACAGGTCATCAGTACAACAAGTCATTCCAAGTCGGAAGGCAGACAGCCCTCGTGGCTTTGCCACATTCAGCAAATCTAATCAACCTTTAAAAGGTTTTTCGAGACACAAGTACATATTCTGAAAAGGGGTTCAAAGACGAAAACAGTTCACAATATTTCTATTAAGTGTAACTGGAAAGCACGTCCGGTTAGCGACAGGTGGTAAGGCATTCGAATCAAGCCGAGGATACTGTGCATTTTGCATGCATCTTTCTACAACAAACCTAATGGATTCACAAGCTTAGTTTTAATATAAAGCACTGATAGACTCTGCAGGCTACTAATAGAAAACCTAATAGATTCTATAGGCTTGTAGTATACTTTATAGGCCGATAGTTTGAATGTAAATTTTAGAAATTCCGATCACTAAAAGCAACTACAAACATGGATCTTTCTTAAAATGACAAAGAAGTAAAAAATTCCTTGTTTTAATTTTAAAAATCCATCAATACATATTTTGTATATTATATTCATATATCAATACATATTCATCAATACATTATTCATTGTTTAATCTTGTTCAAGTTTGGAAATTGTGTTAAGAATATTGTAAACTTTTAGTGTGTAGTTAGTTATTTCGATTTTTTTAAGGATTTCATTTCATCAAGAAAATTTTCAAACATGACTGTTTTCCTTATGGAACATCAATTAAGAAATCAAGTAGATTTTGAAAAATACTGACAACTTTGTTTCTTTAAAAGCAAGAAAAATTACATTTTATACATGCTTGAAGAGCAGGTCAACACTTTTTTACTGTAATTGAATTACTACTTACACTGTTTCAATGTTGTTTGTTACTTCAATTAAATTACCTAAAACATATATTTTAATGTTCAATTTAATACTATAAATCTTGACGTATACCTTTATGTGTATGTATACCCTATTTACGCGTACTATAAACCTTTTGTGGTACACATTACTAACATAATATGATGCGTACTGTAAAGGGACACGTATATGAAGGTTTATGTATGGATATACGCAAGTTTTTATGCGTATCCTTATGCGGATATAACAGAAAAGTGTGATTAAAAATTCCTATAAGAATTATAGTATTTTGATTTAAAATAATTATCTTCGTTGAATATAAAAGTTTATAGATATAGTTCATTTACGCTGCATATAAAAGAGCACAGTTTAGCATTTGCTTCCTGTAAAGCACGGCTTCCAAGCCTTTTATGTCCCTCACGCCTCTTAAAAAAAGGGGGTGGCGAAGGCAAAAAAAGTTGTATAATCAAATTTCAATAATATAAAAAATGAAACATGGAAATAAGAAAATATTAAAAAAATTAGCATTTGCATAAATCTTTCAAAAATATTAATGGCATTTTTGTTCCTGTTTATTGGATAAGAGTTTTTCAGATCGGGCCACTTAACTACTAATAGCATTCGTATTATTTGCATGTGCAGCCAAACGATTTCAAAATTTTATTTTGATTCACAAAAGGGCACCTATTCCAGAACTCGCATAAGTATATCGTCGCAAATGGGTTGAGCACAGTTAGGGCCTTTTCACTAAGTTTTGGGAACATATTTATTGCCGAACACGAATATTGCTCCAAGGTATTGCTTTCAAACTTCATTTCAAGAAAAAAATTTGTGCGCAGTTTTAAAAGATTTCCATCCGTCATTTTATCAGAATTGGAAGAGTTTCGACATTTTATCCGAATTGAGTTTATAATCAATGTTTCCGAAGTTTTCACTTCTTCTCCACTAAAATACACATACTTCCAAATGATCCACAATTTCTTTACATACATTTGGAATTAAAGGTTCATTTTTATCAATCATTTCTTAGAGCGATGGAAAATTACAAAAATTCCATCTTCTAACTCGCTGTTTGGTATAAGCGATGATGGCGCTGATTCGAAATAATACTAACTAAGCTAGGCCACACAAAATATTTAATTATTTACATAATGTACAACACTGCAAAGTTAAGTGCTTTTAGACAAAGGTGGGACGGGCGAACGCACCATAGGTCCACTGCGTAACCGCTTCAACTACTAACTTAATTACTTCGGCTCTCACAAGAGAGCGCTGAATCTGGAGGACCCTACATTAAACGGAACATTCTGGCCCCACTGAAACAGGTTTTAATAATTCTATATAAATTTAAAATTAAGCTTACACATACCATATGAAATACACAGTGAGATATAATTTAACACAAATTATTTCAACTGCAATTAAATTCAGTAGCATTTAATAATAACAGTGTCACAGATACAAAAATACTACATATGAACTAAAATGAATAATGTCCATTCATAATATGGAAATTTTACATTTAATTGTTGTCTTGCAAAATACTTAATTTTGTGATAGGCCTTTTGAAGAAACCATTTACAGTGAGTACTACCCAACTTTTTTATCCAATCCGCGTTAACTTCTTTAGCTCGACCTAAAACCCAGCATCAGATAAAGCAAGCTCGCTTCCATCACGGGCACCATAGTTCAGGTGCACTATAGTTCCCCACAGTTTTTTTAAACTGCCGTTTCGTTCGCTCGTTGAAGTTGCGATAAATAATCCCATTGTCACCTTTTCCAAATATTTTGAGTCATTTCAGTGATTCTTTTCCATCTAGACAATCTGCTGTCAGATATAGTTCTACAGGGGATGTTATAGAAAGGCCAATTATAAAATGTTCGGGGGTTAACGCATAAAATCCCTTGCATCTGAAGTGAGGGATGAAATTGGTCTGGAGTTTAATATTCTCTCTATTTGGGTTACTAAAGTTAAAATTCTTCAACAGTTAATTTTTTATTCCCAACGTATTGCTAAGATGAGTTTTGAAGGATTTAACTCCCGCCTCCCACAGCCCACCAAAATGCGGCGCATCAGCAAGCATATATTTCCACCCGATCCTCCTCTAAAAACATATAGTCAATTAACCCGTGTTCTGGTACTTTGACTAATTTAAACATCTTATTTAGTTCACTTCGAGCTTCACAGAAAGTCTGTAGCATTATCGCTAAATATGATGGAGCATTTTCCTCTCCTCGAGAAAAATCTCTTTAGGGTAGCAACTAATGCCTCCAAAGATAAGTCCGAGACAATTTCTAAGTGAATTTCTTGTGTAACAAGGCACATGAACGCTGCGACATATATTTTTTAGAAAATTCCCTTTCTTTGATTTTTTTTTCTTTTTTTTCCTTGCCTTTATAAGAATGGGACCTCAAAAATCGAGCCCACATCTTGTTAAAGATTGATTAAACTGTCATTCGGTCTGCAGGCAGATCACCCATTACCTGATCTATCGGTAAAGGTCTGTCTCAAGATGGAAATATTTCAGATGATAATAGAATCTGATCAAATAAGTCAGTCTGCGTCTAGCTAGCAAGTAGTAGAACATTTACTATTATTACTTACCTGAGACTACGCAAGCCAAAGCGTAAGAGTCCATCATTGTCTATGAATGGACTTAACGATCTAAGCTTGTTTCTATGAGGTACGTCCATCAGTGGCCGAGCGGTGAAGTCGCTAAACACTCGTAGTTCGGTCCAAGGCTCGAATCCTGTGAACGAGCTGGCTACATGGCCGCCTTCGCTGCTTCCGCATGTGTAACATGTATACGAGCCAGTTTCCCTTAGAAAGTCCTCCACGAAGGCATCCCTTTCTTTAGGCAGATAATCATACATACAACACTCGAGTGCTTTGCCATAATCAAATAAACCAAAACCTACGAGGTACCTGGCCACCCTTTTTAAAATCCCTCAATATCGGAACAAAACTCACCCTTCTGCACTTCCCTAATCAATGTTAGCTCGGCCCCCTTCCGTTCATCTAAAGATAGAAACCTGGAAACCTTTCGTTAAAGGTCTAGGCCATTCCACCCAATATCACAGGTAAGAATGTCGTTAGCATCCAATCCACGCGATTTGACATCAGCTGGGTTACATTCAGATGGCACATAGTATGAGCCCGTAATATCTTGTATTAAACCAACTGTGTTGTTCATGAAAGTCTTTAGTAAGTACGCTGATTTTCTAATCCAAGCAAGAGAAATCGTAGAATCAGTACAAAAAATTACACTTTCTAATAACATTCAGCGAAGTTATTTACCTTATTCATCAATTTGGATAACAGAAGGCAACTTAATTTGATAAGAGTTTTAAAGGTGCAGCTCGTTAGCTGCTACACAAAAGTTGCACTTTTAGCAATCTTGCAACTGGTAAAGCTTGAGCATACACTGTAGCTCCGTATGCTGAAGAGGACGCATCTCCAAATCCAAGGAGCACTATGCGATCATCCTGGAATACAAATCTAAAAACGTTAAGATTACTTAGTTCTGGGAGCGTGAATACGATATTAATCCATTCTTTAGTCATAGAATCCGACAATATGCGGTTCCAATTGAAGTTAGAGAGTTAAAGCATTTGCATGAATATCTTGGCCCTTGTGACCACTGGCCCAATTAAGCCAAGTGGATCCACCATCTTCGGAATTAGTGTGAAAACATCGCTTGTTATAATACTCGTAGTTAGCATGTGGAATGGTCATTGTGAACAACAAATAATCAATTTGACGGTTCCACACACTGTAAAAAAAAGTCGTTCTTTACAGGCAAAAGTTTTGTAAAGTTACAGAAATTAAAATGTTACATAAGAATTTCCTGTAATCTAGAGTCTGAAAGGAAACGGTGTTCTATGCAAACGATTTATGAGTACATTTACGAGCAAAGGCGAAGGTTTCAGTTTCGCGCGCATGAATCAAGTGACCGATTGGAGAAGGGGGGGGAATATCTCAGCCAGTCAGGAGAAGACAACGATAACTGTTTTAAAGATAGTGACAGAAAAACATGGCTGAGTCTTCGACACTTTCTGAACGGTAAGTAAAGCTTTTAAAGTTACTGTTTGAAATATTTTTGTTCATTTTATGTGGATTATTCTTATGCACTTTGCACTGTTATATATATCGATTAAGTATTTTAACCAGTAAATATCAATGCTCGTAATGTCTAACCAAAGAATATGCATTCTATAGATGTTCTACAAAAGAATATGTAGTCTATAAATGTTCTTTGGTTTAACGGCAGAGTGATTTGGATTAGAACGAGTATATAGCAAGTACAAGCACTATCAGCACTGAATATAGTGCAAAGTATTTATTCCAAATGTAGACCTAATAATAGTATTTGCGATTGTGAATCCAATAAATTACGCCTTTAATTGACCATACTGTTTATAACCAATATTTTTTATATAACCAGCGGTATTTAATTGAAACAGTGATACCATATTAATTTCTAACGAAAATGTTATAATTCCAAAATGAAGTAATTATATTTAATTAAATATATAGCGTATGATAATTTTTATATTGTTTTGTTTTTCGAATTAGGTGCAACTTTGTTATGTCATATATTTTAATATATTAATATCAACAGGGGAAAAGGTGAAAATGACCTACAATATTTTTCTAGCAATCCGTTAAACTAGTTGTAAACAAAAACTAACATATTGCACTTTATTCCCCAAAATATAATTTCATTAATATTTTATAAATTACAAATTTTATTATACTGTATAACTGCCATTACATATTTATAATTTTTTAAACATTTAATGTAGAATTTATTTTTATATTTGTTTTAGTTTGCCTAATTTTAATACAATTTGGAAGAATATCAGTCTTATCACCAAGATAGCATGAATCTGGTAATATGAATTTAATACATTCCTTGACAAATGTTTTTCTTGATCATGCAATAGGATGTGTAAATCATAAAATAAATTTTTTTAAAAAAAGATTTGCGACTATGGGGAGTTCAAAATCATTCTGTATGTGTTTGTCAGTATTAAAAATCAAATAATAATAAAAAATAATACATTTTTAATAAAACATTAATTTCAGAATTTACAGTATGAACATACCTACATATATAAATACAATGTGAATACAAGCCACGTTTCCTTACAAGGTGCTCCATAATTATATGCTTCTCTTTAGGCAAATAGCTTTGCCATGTTCCACAAAACCAAATGATATAAATTTGCAAAACATGTAACTTTAAGCTAATGTAGGAAATAAAATTCTGTGCATCTGTAAGCTACATTAGTTTACTTACAGCTTGGCATTTAGTTAGCCAATGATTTGATAGTCAAAACTAATATAGAATGCACATAGCTTTTAACTAAAAGAAAATTACGGAGGTCTAATTTTTAGACAAATATATGAAGATTGATTTTTTAAAACTATTTTAAGTTAGCCAAATTAATTTCACATTTAAGTAAGTATTCATGATTTTCATTAGCATCTTTGTTAGAAGTCTTAAATTCAATTGTAGAGTCATTAGGTTATTGTGAAGCAGGTGACATGAAAAATGAGTGGACTCAAACCTGGACCTCTCGAATAGGCACCGAGTGTGCTACCGTTACACCACGAAGGCATGCTGGAAGGAAGGAGAAAATACCTTATGCAGTAACTGAAGATAATATTTCTTGTTAGTAAAAAACAAATGAAACAAAAACAAATGCTATGAAAGACCTGAAGCGTATTTATAGTTTAAGCAAGTTGTAGTTGCTGAATGTTCAATGTTCCAAGGGACCCTTTTTTAAAAAGATTTGTTTTAAAAAAGTATTTAAATATGAAATTTCTAAACTTTCCAGAGGTAAAATATCATTCTAAATTTATCAGTTAATTTCATAGTATTTTGCATGACCATTAGTAGTAATTATAAATTACATTACATTTACATTTCTGATTTGTGTTTTGATTTTTTAATATTAATTTTATATATATATTCAAATGTTCTGTTTGGTAAAGTAGAAATAAAGGTTCTAGTGTAGTAATTCTGCAAAATTTCAAAAAGTACAAAAATGTACTGCATCTATTAAGACAAGTGAATTTTTTTTTAAATCAAAAACAAATTTCTGTGGAAAAGTAAAATTATAATTTTAAATGCAAAACAAAGGAGTAAATTTGATAATTATCAGATAAACCTAAACGTTGGTAATTTTTGCAGTTTTTCAGAACGTGTTTTATATTTTGCTGAACAAAATATATTTGTTTTATTAATATTAATTATTACAACTAAATTACTGCAACTTAAATACATAGTTTAAATAAAATTAAAAATTTAAAAAGAAATTATTTAAAATTTATTTGAATTTATTTGTCTAATTTATTTTAATTATGTATATTTCATACATCATAAGTCTAAAAATGAACTTAATTCTCATCCCATTTATTAATACATTTTTTTAAAGAAAAATGTCATTTGTTTTCCTTAGCTGTTTTCGATAAAGATACATGTCTATATATATGGAGAGAGAGAGAGAGGTGTTACCACGTTTAGTAGCAGATTTTTTCCTTTTTTTATTAATTTTACGCAACGAAAATCGAGAGGGGAAAATTATTCTATCAATTTAATTTTGAAGGATGTGATTACAGTAAGAATATACCAAATAAAACGTATTCAAGGATAAACTACTGGTAACTATTCACAGTATTATTTATTTGAAAGAAATCTACTTTCCAATAAGAACGCAAAGTAATATTAACATTTCAGTATCTAATAAGACAATTAAGAAAATTCATTCCCGCTTCCCTCTGCTTTGAATTTCGCACACTGTTAGTATTGTCCAGTGCTACTCCCTACATCTCAAAGCATTTAATGCTTCTAGAATTGCAGTTTGTGTCATATTCGGCAGCATGCAAGTCATCACCATTCAGTCTGTCTTACCACATGCGATGATTTCTCAAAATTTTACAATAGCTTCGTCTACACAGTTATTGTTTTTATCATGCTAAGAAAGAAAAACTTTCGCTTACTACTTGCGAAGGCCATGCTGAACCTTTCCTATCTAAGTGGTGGACTTTAAGCCAGCCTAATACAAAAAATGATCCATTATAGCGAAGCAAACACCAATTGATATTCACTCTGAAATTTTGCCACATCAGCTGCATAGTCACCTTCTCTAATTATTTGTGAATGATTTGAGGCCTGAGGAGTAGCAGAGATGACAGTAAGAATGGAAAAAATTAGAGTTATAGAGAAGTGAGATAACTTATTAAATGTCGTAGTTACATGGATTCTTATTGAAATGTACGTTTCTGTTAAAGAAATAAAATTGTGATAGTTGCTAGTAGTTTATCCATGATTACTTTTCATTCACGTTCTTACTTCATTGTGTCCTTTGGAAGTTAAATTTTTTACCTAATTTTCCTCTCTAGATTTCAGATGATAAAATTAGTAAAAAAAAAAGGGGGGGAGTGTGAATACGGCATCAAGAGTATATTAAGTACCCCCATTTTCTTGAAGCTGTTCACTATTATTTTTTTATCAATCATGACCCATGCACTCAAAATCCATGAGCAAATTAGTATTATTAATTTAATAATAAATAATTAATACAGCATTACATGAATGAATTAATACAACGATATATGAAAACAGCAATGCATGAATGAATGTTTTAAAATTTAGGGGAACTTACTGTATGAAGGGTTTGAAGGAAAGCGAAAATTACGTAAATAATTTTTTAAATTTCAGAGCCTTGTTCTAAACGAAAGCTAATGGGAATTATGTGAGTAAATAACGGTACTTAAGAGTTTGAGATTCAGTGATTCATTTGGCAGAGATCTCTAATATTGTTTTGGAAATTTAAAGGTAATAGAAATTTTAATATTTTTTCAATGCTGGAAGAATTTGTTCTGAAAATAAGTATATTGTATATTATATTTAACATCTATAATGGCTTCATTTATGACAGAATTTGCATATTTGCTATTTTTGTATAGAGAACCTTCTCTAAGCTACCCGAATGTTGAAGATTTTAATCTTCAGTAAAAGTAGGAATTCTAGAAAAGTAATGTCTTCTGAAGTTGTGCTTAGTTATTTTGTGAGAAATACAGGTTATTTTTAAGAAGTGATTGAGGCAGCTAGTCGCAATGTGACGGTTCACTGTAATTCAGTTTTTTTAAATAATTTAAGCTGCTCTTTAATTAGTTATTATAAAGAAATGTAATTAAAAGTGTTATACAGAAAATGTTTAAAATATCTATTAAAATAATTTTTATAACTTTTTAAAAACATGATTTTTTTTAGGGGACATGCTAGTGCAAAGAGTGAAGGACCATTCTCTCATTTTTTTTTGATCTAGTCAAACAATATTTTATGAAATATTATATCTTGTTATTTTTAAATTAATTCTTTTTTTTTTCAGATTTCAGATGTATGAATTAAATAATAAATTATTTATGATTAAATTGATTTATTATAAAAATAATAAATTATTTTTATTTTAAGTTATACAACGCTCACTTATAATATCATGAAATAAAATGAATAAAAATAAAAAATTATTTTTATTTCTGTATCTTTATTATTAGCCTATGCTTTGATTCACAGTGTTGCTAGTAAAATACTTTTACAATAAAATTATAAATTGAATAAACTTCTTAATTAACATGCTGTATTAAATAAATATGGCATAAATTTTGTTTTCTGTTGTCACATGTATATTTCACAATTTTTATCCAAATGTCAAAATTTATAATTGGGAATACTTTTTTAATATCACTTTCTAAATGGTATTGGTTTTTTGAATTGAAATGAATCTTTTAAAAATTCGGCCATAAAAAAGGCAGTGTCACATTTATGTTTTCCATTGAATGATACTTATTTGTAATTATGCTAAGATTTTATAATAATATCAAAATAATTTGAATATTATTAGAAATTAACACTAAATTAAATAATTCATTGTCTTGTGTGAAACACTTAAAAGTATTTGTGTGTTTTTATAAACAAGATCAGAAGCAGATAATGAACAAAACGGAAAGGCAGAGTAACTAACACTTTCTGAAACTATATAGCATTGATTGTGCAGTAGGTGTTGAAAAATTCATACCTTTCATTTACGAATATATGGAAAATTTTGTGATGCCTATTGTGTGTTTTAAGTTTCGTTAACAAGCAATTTTGTAAAGCAAGAAATGAGAAGTTGTAGCATTTTAAAGTTCGAAAGAAGATAGTGTCATTTTTTAGCGTAGAAAAAGTAGCCTTTACATTTAGTGGTCAGAATTGGCCAACGTAATTTCAGATGTCGCAAAGTATTTAAATTTAGTTGCTCTATAGCAAACAAGTATCCGAAAATGAGTTGGAAAGAGAAACGCTTTTTAATTTATGAAAACTGAATTTCTTTATTTTATTTTACAAGTTTTTTCCCATTATAACTTGTTAACAAAGAAGATTATTTAACCAGTAATGGAAGTGCTTGCAATTTAAGTCAAGTAAATTGATTGTGAAAGAGGCAGAAAATTTGAAGAATCTTAATAAACTATGTAGGTAGGTTTATAAAATAAAAAGCATTTTAAATTCAACATATACAAATAAATGCTTAAAATGTCATGAAAAAAGATTTCTTAAGTTTATAATTATGGAATGCATGTGTACATACTTATAAAACGCTATCTATTTCTGTCCACTATAAATTAGTTTTGTGCGCCTTTATTTTTTTAGCGTAACGTATTTTCCTTAATTTGATAATTTGTTGCTTTTAATTAATTTCATTTAATTAACTTTTTAACTTAATAATTTTTTAGAATTTAATAGGAATATTATAATTAAATAATTATGTGTAGTGTAATTCATTATTAAAAACTGTAGAGAATACCAACTTCAGATTTTTGCACTAAATATAATTTAATAAATTAGATACGAGTTGAATAGCATTTTTATAGGTCTTACATTTGAAAATTCATCTAACAGCAAGGATTGTTTTCAGGATATGAATTTTGACTTTTGCACCATAATTGAACTTTGAAATTATTTATTTACTTTTATTCTGAAACTTCATTTTATTTCATGATATTATAAGTGAGCGTTGTATAACTTAAAAACTTCGAAGTTTTAACTGATAGATAAGGAGAAGAACATTTTGAACTACACTGGTGAGCAAAACTTAAGCAACAGCAAGGTTTTTTGCCATAACTCCGCGAGAAATCAACTGAGAGACATGAAATGCAGAAATGAAGGAGAGTATTATGTACGTAAAGGATGACGAAAGCATCGAAGCTGAAAAAGGAATACAATGCATACGGTATGGAATCAAACAAAAACAAGCTTTATTGAACGCATAATATCGTGACTCATGATTGTCTATCCAAGAGGAAGAACAACAAGCAGATGTTCCTTAATATGGGATATGCCCTCCCCTCACTGCAATGGTTGCTTCGCACCGTCTATCTCATACTCAGAACCAGCTGGTGCAACATTTCTTGCGGTAAGAGTGCCCATTCCTCAATCAGCATCTGTTTGAGTTGTTGGGTGTTCTCCGGGGGATGTAAGCGTGCTGCAATGCGTCTACCCAAAGCATCCCACACATGTTCGACGGGATTTAAATCTGGGGAGTACGCTGGCCAATCCATTCGAGTAATATCTTCACTTTCCAGTAGCTCCTCAACAGCAAGACTCCGATGTGGCCGTGCATTGTCATCCATAAAAATTAAGTCTGGGCCAATGGCACCTCTTAACAGACGCACATGGGGAAGGAGTACCTCCTCACAATAGCGATGCCCGGTTACAGACTCTCTGTCGAAAACGTGGAGCTCAGTTCGCCCGTTCAGCATAATGCCTTCCCAGACAAGAACTCCAGGACCACCGTTACGGTGTCTTTCCTTGATGTTACTGAGATAAAACCGGGTCCCGACTTCTCTCCAAATCAAAACGCGTCGGGCACGACTCCATTGATCAGTTGTTCAGTTTTTGAGCTCTCTACACCACTGTAAACGATGGCGTCGGTGGCCACCTTTCAACGGGAGGCAGCGTTCAGGACGGTGGGCGAATAGGCTGTTTCAAAAATTCAGAGAGTCATAGAAATCAAAGGTTGAATAATTTTAAAAACATAAAGTTTAATATGTACATTATTTACAAGTAATCACTTACAGATTTGCATCGATCATAAAAGATCGAAATACTCATGCCAATCGAAAAATCTAATATTTTAATAGGAATTTCATTGTTCCTATTCGGCTAGTGTGCGAAACTACGCACGAATCTATCTTATCTACCTACACATAGAGAAATTCAAAAAAGGCATGTCACGTTTCACACGAAACGCTAGCGCCATCTATCATTTAATCAAAATAATTTCCACACACTCCCCACCTGAACTCTGTCAAGAGTTCACATTAATCTAACAACAATCAAATTTTATTATTAACAATCAATTAAATTTTATTATATCAATAAGTACTTTGACATATAGTTATAAAACAATTAATAAGTATATTAAATGAATAGAAAATATACTCAAACTATAGTAATTATACGAAATTCTATAAAAATGAATGTTAATATGAAATATAATTTTGACACTACTTCAATAAATCTAAACTATTCGTAATCATATGAAACTAAAATAGCAAAAATAAACAATAGCACAAAAACATATTGAATCATTACTAAATAATAAAAATTATAAAATATTACTAAATAACAAAAATTGTTTTTAAAGTTCTAAAGGATATAATAATTGAACTGGTCGTCTTATTATTGTTCCATCTGCAGTTTTTAGTTCACAAGAAAGAACTTTGTCGTCACGACCACGAAAAACTTTTATTACTCTGCCACACTTCCACAAAAGTTTGCACTTATTGTTCCCTTCTATTAAGACAAGATCGTCAACTTTGAGATCATCATAAAAGTTAGGATTCTCTAATTGACGAGCTGTCCGAAGATCCATTAAATATTGTGTTTTCCATTTAGTCCACAATTGCCTAACCAATAACTCTTGATAAATCTTTCTTTTGGTCAGAGAGAACTTGGTAGAGCCATCTTTAACAATGGAGTTAAAGTTGATAAGTAGTGCAGAATCTCGAAAATCAAGAAATAGACTGGTTTCAGGGGCAGTGGTTCCTTGTGGTCACTGTACACATAGGTCAATGGACGAGAATTCAAAACAGCTTCCACTTGTGCTAAAACCGTTGACAATTCTTCAGACGTTAGCAAGGCTTTACCGAGAATTTTCCTTAAGCATTCTTTTACTGATTTTACTAATCTATCATAGAAGCCTCCCCACCAAGCCCTCGTTCTATT
>KK120593.1:449750-489256 GCA_000611955.2 Stegodyphus mimosarum | reverse complement strand
ACTGATTTTACTAATCTCTCATAGAAGCCTCCCCACCAAGCCCCTCGTTCTATTATAAACTTCCAATCGATTTTCTCATTCGACAGAAAATCTTGGAATTTCTCATTTGACAACAGTTTTGAGAAATTTTCGAGTTCCTTTTGTCCCCTTTTAAAAGTTTTTGCGTTATCCGAATAAATTACTCGACAATTGCCTCTCCTAGAGGTGAATCTTTTGAATGCCATCAAGAAAGAATCCGTAGAGAGATTCGGTACAAGTTCTAGATGTATGGCTCCAGTGGTAGCGCAAGTAAATAATGCTACATAGGCTTTTTGATTCCCTTCGACGTTTTTTACGTAAATCGGTCCTGCAAAAGCTACGCCGCAAACGTAGAATGGCAGCGTCTCATTGATTCTATCTTCTGGAAGCTGAGAAGTGGTCTGGTCGGCAGATTTCAATGAATATTTTTTACATATAAGGCACTTGTTCATTATTTTCTTGACAAACTGACGTCCTTTTGGGATCCAAAATCGACTACGAATTTCAGCTAAGGTTGTTTCTACTCCTCCATGCATCATTTTTACATGTGTACTTTCTACTACTAAATTCGTTAGCCAGGAGTTTCTTGAACGAATCGCAGGATGTTTTTCATCATGTGACAAACTAGAATGTTCTAATCTTCCACCTGCTCTCAGTATCTTATTCTGGTCTAAAAATTGATAAAAAAGATATAAAGATGAGTTTTTTCCGACTTTATTTGCCTTTTCAGAGACTCGATTTCTTTGGGATAAAAGCGTTCTTGTTCAAATCTAATCCAATAATTTTCAGCATATACTAATTCTTCGGTTGTTAATGAACCTCTCAAATGGTTCGTTTTCCTAATTTTACCAATGAATCGCTTCATCCAACCAGTTATTCTCAACAATTTTCTTGAATTACTATATTTTGAGATGTCTATTAGCCTTTCTTTAACCACCGTGCACACAAATTCATAAATATCATTTATGGTCTTGCGGTATTCTAATTCTTATTCAACGATAGGTTTTTCTTCGTTCTGTCGAGGCCACAATTCAGACGACATTCTAAGCTATTCTGGCCCTTGAAACCAGATAGGATTGTTTTTCAGCTCATGAAGTTTAGCTCCCCTCGAAGCCAAGTCAGCTGGGTTACTTTTTCCGGGGCAGTAATGCCAATTTTCTGGGGATGTTAAATTTTGTATTTCTTGAATAAGATTTTTAACGAAAAGCTTAAATTTCTTTGCACAGTCCTTTATCCAGAAAAGTGTGACTTTCGAATAAGTCCAGAAAAAACAAGAAAGTTGTAACTTCAAAACTTTAAAGATGCTAGTGCCTAACTTAGCTGATAAAAGAGCTCCCATGAGTTCCAACCTAGTTAAGGTGAGCGGTTTTAAAGGCGCTACTCTAGTCTTGGAAGCAACAAAAACCGTAAATATTTGTTCATTACTGGAAATTATATTCAGATACGCTACTGTACCATACGCGTTTTTGCTAGCGTCAGAAAAACAGTGCAGCTCAATCCTTGCCACATCACTATTACCAATCGCAGAAAAATAATATCGTGGACTACTGATTTCGTCCAAACTGGAAACTTCTTTGCACCATTTTTTCCATACAGAACATAAATTTTCTGGTAGTTCATCATCCCAATCTAAAGCAAGTACCCAGATTTGTTGCAAGACCTACAGGATCAAAAATTCGTCCTATTGCCTGCAAGACAAAACGTTTAGTATCAACTTGTTTTGACAGAAATGTTATCAAATTTTTGACATCAAAGTAAATTGAGTCATTTTGATTGTCCCAAGCGACTCCTAACACTTTCAATGGAGGGTTTCTAGCTTCCGAAATTTGAGGAGATTCTTCGCATTCAATACCTTCTTTAATCCACAGTTCGCGCAGTTCTTGAGAATTGGTATGCCATTTATGTAGAATCATACTGGCATCTCTAAAAATGCTGATGCATTCTAAACTGGTATTGAAAGCAAGTTTAACATTTTGGTGTCCTCCAATGATGTCATCTACATAAATGTGATCATTTAGGAATTCGCAAGTGGCAGGGTAGGTTTTCTTATATTGTTTCAAATGGTGTTTAATGGTTGCAGCCAATAAAAACGGACTGCTATTTACGCCAAATAACACACGAGTGAATCGGTAAGTTATGAAATTTTGTGGATCTTCGAATGGGTTTTCTGTAAACAAAAAACGTGTTACATCTCTGTCTTTCTCATCTACTTCTATCTGCAGAAAAGCCTGCTTTATGTCACTTATAAAGGCTACAGAATGAAGCCTGAAGGCTAATAAAAGTTCGAAAATGTCAGGATACAAATTTCGACCAATATGTAAGCAGTCGTTCAACGAAATTTCACCAGGTTCATGTAAAGACGCGTCGAATACGATGCGTAGTTTACTAGTAGTTCAATCACTGCGAATGATTTCTCTGTGAGGCAAATAAAATGTGATTTGGGTTTCACATTGTGATTTCAGTTCAGAGTCTGGAACTGGTTCAATGATATTTTGCTGTAAAAAATCTTGTAAAACTGTTTGGTATGAATAAAAAAGTTCGGGGTTATTCTGAAATCGCTTTATGAGTTTCTCAGATCGTTTCACCGCAACCGCTTTATTATCATGTAACTCATATTTTCTATCAGACTTCCATGGCAGCCTAACCTTGTAACGAGAATTTTTCCATTATAGCATCTTCCAATGGATCAGATGATTCATTTTCAGGCTTTATACCTAAACTTTCAAGCTCCCAATTTTTTTTATCTGATCAGATATTATATCTTCCTCAACTACAATATTAAAGGCTGTAGAAGTGCACCTTGTACCTTTAGTGTAACCTAGCAGAGACCAACCAAATAGCGTTTCTGCAGCTACTAAATGTTTGTCTAAACGCTTAAGTTTCCCAGTAACTATATCATAATAATAATCAGCTCCTACCAAAAGAGTTATTTTTTTCCTTACAATCCCAAGAGTCTGCGAGTTGTAAACGTTCTAACTGTTTGCCTATAATGTGTTTATTCACATTAGGAGGTGGTAAATCAGAACTTGAAATTTGTTTAGTCACGAGGGCTTCTATTTCGATTTTCGAATTCGGTATTTTCTTGTTCTCTAACTTTATCTTAACAACGTTAAATGTTTTTCTAATGGGTGTTTTATTTCCAAACGTAAATACTGAAAGAGTTTCTGATCGAATAATAGGAAGTTTCAATTTATCTGCGATTTCCTTTCCCACGAAAGAACGCATACTACCTGAATCCAGAAGAGCTCTTATTAAAACCGACTGCGTATTTGTTCGGAGTGTTACGAAGCGAAATGGTTTTAATCTTATTCCCAGATAATGCTGAAAGAACATGCGAATCGTGTACACTGTCATTTTTTTCTTTTGGTGTTTTCTCAGCCTGAAAGCATATAGAACGGTTATGCTTGCCCTTGCATCTGGAGCAAACGACACCACTTTTGCATTCCTTCATTCGATGTTTCGATTTCAAGCATAAAAAATGTCTTCCTTGCTTACGCAATAAATTTCTCTTCTCATCAACTGTCAATGACTCAAATTTTTCAGTAACATGTTTAGATGTATTACAAAACAAACACCAATTAGTAGTTTTGTTTTCACTAACTGGCGCGAAGAGCTGGTAAGCAGAGGACGTTATACTCTCCTTCCCCCCTTCTTCTCTTTATCAGCACAGGAAGTGTTTTCTGATTTATGAGTAGAGAGCAAAAGATGGTTTCTTTCCCGACATTCTAATTCCGATCGACTAAATTGCGTTAACTTGTCAACATTAAAAAAAGATGCTGAATCCGTTTTACGATTAAACTCTAAAGTTATCTCAGAAGGCAGTGTTTTCATTATTGCTGGGATCAACATATAACTGTATTTATCTGGTGTGACTTCTAACGATCTCAAGGTGCGTATTTCGGTTTCTATAGTGTCACAAAGTTTGCGAAGTTTTAAAATGCCACTGGTTTTAGTTTATTGGGGTAAGATTAAGGAGTTTTTGCATGTGTGAGTTTATAAATGATATCTTTCTTGCCAAACCTGTTTTTAAGTATTTCAACAGCTTTATCGTAATTTGGTTCCGAAATACAGAAACCTTCTATCATGTGTGCAGCGTTGCCGCATAAGTGCGATTTTAAGTAATTAAATTTTTTGATTTTTGTTAGATTCATTATCGTAGATTGCTACTTTGAAAGAGTTCCAAAAACTTGTCCACTGGGTATAATCCCCGTAGAATTTAGAGATAATTAATTTTGGCAGCCGGGTAAATTTATTGCTTTCGTTTTGAGAATCTTTGGCGGTTTCGTTAAAAATGCTATTTTCATTATCCGAATTTGTCACTTTAGTTAATTCTTTCAATTTTTTATTCGCTCTAAACTGCCATAATTGGATTTTCTCTTCGTATTCGATACAAGATGTTATTTCAGTTTCGAATTCGTCGGTTTCCACTTTCAAATCGCGCTGTATTTGAGCATTTAAATCATTCAGAGATTTCGATTTCATAATTAATTGATCTAAATTTTCTTCTATTATACTTGTACTAATGTCTTCTTTATCTAATTCCGTTTCGAGTTTCTTTAGAATCTTGGACAGGGTGGTCCTTAGAACTTTTCGTTTCGATTTCAGTTTAAGAACAGAATCTTCTGCCATGGTTCTACTTTACGAAATAGAAAATTTAGCCTTACCTTTTGCTGTCTTCGCACACTTGCTATGTGCTAAATCCAAATTGATGGCCGCATGCACCAGGTTTGTTTAAAAAATTCAGAGAGTCATAGAAATCAAAGGTTGAATAATTTTAAAAACGTAAAGTTTAATATGTACATTATTTACAAGTAATCACTTAAAGATTTGCATCGATTACAAAAGATCGAAATACTCATGCCAATCGAAAAATCTTATATTTTAATAGGAACTTCATTGTTCCTATTCGACTAGTGTGCGAAACTTCGCACGATTCTATCTTATCTACATACACATAGAGCTCCCGGTGGACAGTCTGCCGAAATTCAAAAAAGGCATGTCACGTTTCACACGAAACGCTAGCGCCATCTATCAATTAATCAAAATAATTTCCACATAGGCCCCCTTTGTGAAGGCGTCTGGCCACAGTAAACCGCGACACTTGTCGCCCCGTTGCTGAGCAATGGCGCTTGCTGACTGCTGTCGGCCTCTTTTCGCCTGCAGGACGATATATCGGTCATCCTCTGCAGATGTCGTCCTCGGGCGGCCACCATCAACCTTTCTAACAGCTGTACCTGTGGTTTGGAACGCTTTCCAAGCGCGCGAAACGACACTTTTCTTGATTCCGAAGTCTGCAGCTACACCAAAGAACCTCTATGTAAAGAAGGAAAGGCTCCATAGACGTAATGTAAACCACTTTGTCTGCAACGCCGCTACAAAGAAAAGGGAACATTCGCCAAGGGATTTGGCGACGGAATCTGTTGGCGAGAATTTCCCCTCTGTGATGTGCCGGTTCTTTGGTACCTAGCCGACATTTTCCCCCTCCGTGACGTGTATAGGAAATTGAGGAACACGGGTTAAGATGAATCGTTCTTTGACTTGTCGCGATAATTTAAACTCGAAAATGATGAAATATTAGGTGAAGTTTCACTTTCACTGGCTGTTGAACTTCCATTGTCCATATCGTTACTTGAAACCAAAGAACCTATTCTTTGTTTAAACTCTTGCTAAACGTAACGGTCGAACCTGTCCAAACCAACTTCGACATTCAGCTTCGAGCTTTGGCGCTTTTTGGCGACAGATATTTCACACATGCGCAGTTGTTTCCCTTTTCGTTGGAAGGGAGGCACTTCTGCTTCTGCGAAGATTTCCTTCTTAACAGTACATATTCTTTGGCTACACTGGTGACAGTATGCCCCTCCTCCAGCTTTCCGATCATTCTTCCAGGCGTGAAGTCGTCCAGGTGATTTCTTCTAGCCATATTTCACGAACTGACTCACTGGCACCTGCAGCGAATATGTTGAATTGCAGATCAGATCAGATCAGTTACACGGCTTAGGCGGCCTTTAGCAGATTACTGCTTTTACCGCCGCTGTTGAGGAATAGCCCTAAGCCGTTGGCTTTTAATTTTTTAAAATGAGGCGAAAATCGCCGCGCCAAAAGGCGAAGCTAACACAAGTACTTAAAGTACGTATTTTGTAAAATTTAGAGATTGTGGCGGCATCTGGTGACATTGAGTGGTGATAAAATAAGCTGTTCGAGATGTGAGCAAAGGTGGCATACGATTGGTAGTTTGAAATCACATGACCTCAGTCTGGAGATTTTCTCCTTTTTGGTAGTTACGGCATAATTATAAGCAATTATAATGGCAAGAAGGTTTTGAAACAGGTTCACTTTAGTTTGTAGTTCTTAATTATAAGATAAGTTTTACAGAATGGTACGGAGTGATGCTGCAGAAAATAATTTTTAAAAGTTCACTTTGTGGCAGAATGTTCCAATTGGTTCATGGCAGTCACGTGTGGGGTCACCCTCCCGTGAACTGACCACGGCCAATGCTGCTTGAAGTAAGCATCAATCAATCAGTCAAGTATCGCCGGGATGTCGTGCGAAGCACGACTTGTCCGTCTCAGTGAAACCAGCCCGAAGGCAACAAGATGGTAAAGGTTCAGGACGCGTGGTAAATATAAGAGGTCAGAGGGTATGGAAAAAGAGGGCAGCAATGACACCACAAAAAGGGAGCGCAAAACGACCGGAGAGAACAGGCAGTCAAGCGCAAACAAGAGCTGAGCGATGCAACAAGATACAAGATATAATAATCAGAATATGTGCAGTTACAATCAGATATTAGAATATATTCAAGAATATATGCAAATAAAAATATACATTAAATACAGTAATACAATGAAGTACATATAAATAAAAAAAATTAAATTACATAGCAAAAACTAAGAACATATGCTATCTTAAGTTGGAAAGTTTGCGTCACGTGATAGGAATGCTGCAAGAGGGCGAAGTTCTTTATCTTCATCTAAAATTTCGTAGTCGAAGGTCTTGAAATACTGCAATTGTTCGCATCTCATTGCTTTGTCAAAAAATTTGTTAAGTTTGTGTAAGTACGTTTCTAGAGTATCAATTTGTAAGTCCGTGTGCGGAGGTATTTGTTTTGTAAAATCTGTAATTTCTTGAGATCATTCTTTTTATACATAATCCAGGCCGGGGAAAAAGTAAACTTAAATGTTTATCATATAAATACATGAATTGCGTCTCCGTCCTTCCTTTTATTCTACTGTTGAGCTGCGTGCGCCGACATCACGCGTTTTGTGTAGGCTCACGTCGCTTCTGACGTTTCGTTCCTAATATTTGCATACGCATGACGTTTCTACTGACTTACGTGTTCATTGTACTGATCTCCAGACCTCCTTTTCTGCGATTTTATGGCTATCTGCTAAATTTTTACATTGTTGCTTAAGTTTTGTACACCAGTGTATTTAATAAAATGAGAAAGTTTTTATGGATATAAAACATTTCAAAAATGATTAATTCATTTGTAAGATTTTTTTTTCAGTGTTTTTCCCCATAGAATTAATTTTGAAACTTGATTTAGGTTGAAAGGGATGACAAACTGAATAATTTTGGGTGCAATGTAAAAACTAAGCTTAGATTTATTACGTATTGTGTTTGTAAATCTGTGGGAAGGGGGGGGGAATAAAATTATAAGCAAAATGAATATACATTATTTTTAAGCTAAACTGAAGTATTAATTTTTTTTAAACAGATTTGTTAAAGGCATAGCTATATTAAGTATTTTAATGGAAGCAAAGCTTGAAAAATTCAGTTTGTGAAATTTCGTGCTTTCTTAAAAAGTATAAAATTTGATTTTTAATGAAAATGTTTTAACTATTAATTCAAAGGAAATTAAAAGTTATGCAACTACTATCTGTAATTTTAAAGAGCAGTAGACTGAATAAACTTCTGATTGTAATATAAGTGTGTTGACAGACAGTGAGTGCAGATAAGAATGAAAAGATTATTTGGGCTATGTAATACACATATACAAACAAATTTTGGAACCTTGGGGGAACAAAATGAGGTTCACTAGTGTTGCATTCCTTACTGGAACTGCTGGTTTTTAGATGGAGAGAGTATAGTCTTTTCGAAGCATGGAGAAAGGCTATTTTGAGTACTTAATAGAAATACTTTGCAAAATGTCTTGTACTGTAATAACGTAATCATATCATCTTGCAGCTGCAATACATTTACTCAAACAGGTTAAACCTAAAGCAGTATATGTCTATTTCAGTTAAGAGTACTGAACAGAAAAGAAAATTCTAGAACATACCTTATGTATTGCTACTATAATGAGGCATACTGATTTTTTTTCAGCTATTTTGTAGGACAAATGTAACTTTCAGATGTCCTTTCTGTTATTTAATATAAAGGATACACGAGTAATTTAATGTAAGGAAAAGCATATCAATTTGAAATTTTTAAATTAATCAAAATCCATCTTCAGATTGGTAATAATTTGAAAGACTTTTCAGTTATATCAGGCATAAGTTTCTCTTTATAAAACAAAAGTATTCTGCAACAGAATATTTTTTCTAAAAGAATGGTATATGTATCCCATTCTTTAATTAATTCTTTCTTTATGTATCCCATTCTGGCTGAGTAATTTAATGTAAGGAAAAGCATATCAATTTGAAATTTTTAATTAATGAATGATTTTGTTGGTATATGTATCCCATTCTTTTACTCAAACATATTGAATACTGAATTCAACATACTTTATTATAATAAGCATGCCTTTAGACAAAATATCTATTATTTACAGATATATCCTTTAATATTTCATTTTTAACAAATATATTCTGCATATATAATTACCGATAAGGCCACATAAAGCTCTTCTGGTCGACGAATTTCTTGAGAGTGAGGATATTCACCGGATGGATTGGCCAGCCAGGTCTCCAGACCTCAGGCCTATAAAGCATGTCTGGGACACTCTGGGGAGGGCAACTGGAACTTGCAATCCCCCTCCGAGAACCATCCAGGGACTGAAAACAGCGTTGCTGAGTGAGTGGGACCAATTGCACACAGGCACTGATAAATTGCCTTATTTCCAGTATGGCATCACGCTGCGAGGCCGGTATGGCTGTAAGAGGGGACCAAGCTAACTATTAACCCATTTCTTATGTGTCTTCTGCAACCACTGTTTCAGACCTTCAGACTCCCATGAGTGTTACACACGAAGATGTGTGTCTATTATAACTGTTGAATGTTTGTTTTGTTTGTATTATATCAAACTATGTTCACACAAAATTTTATTAAAATCTGTCCATTAGTTCTGGAGATCGTAGATCAAACATGAAAATTTTCTTAATTTATTTCACCAGTGTAGTATCGTTTCATTTAGTCCTGAAATCGGAGGGAAAACTTTCGTTTTCCTAAAACATAAATGTTTCGCAAAATGAGTCGACACACAGTTAATTTGTGGGTAGATGTCTAGGAGAGCCTTTCCCTCAATTAATGTCCCTTTCGAAGTTTTTATCATAACAGCTACTAACAGTAAGCTAACATTTTTATTTGTAGATCGATTCTCTACAGGCGGTACGCAAGAGAAAAAGTAAGTGATACGCAAAGAAATAAAATATTTGTAATTATAAATTCAAAAATTAAATACTACAACATCCTGCTTAAGATTTTTCTCTAACACTCGTAAATTTATGCGATATCAGCTTTTGTTCAAGGTCAATAGCGCTCGTAGACTTTAGAAATTAATCGGCTCTTATGTTCACAAATATTCTTTTAGTTATAGACATAGCAAAATTTGTCATAAATGATATTTCAAAAGGAGCAATAGAAATGAATGTTGTATTTAATAGGAAATAAAAATAAGTTCCTATGAAAAGATAACAGTATCTCATTAATTCTTTTAAAGTTGATTGAAAGCTACAGTCTCCTCCTAGAGAAGTGGGCATCTTCGATGCAAGAAATTCAAAGTGGTAGAAAAGACTTCTCCTCGTGTGCCTGTTTTCTCCCTGCCTCTCCCGCTCACCTACTGGATTGGATAGGCATCTCCTTGAGACAGCTGTCGGCTGAGCAAGACGACGTCAGCGATTTGCTTGTGCGGCAAGGTCTCTTGGACTTGGTGTAGGCTTTCCTGCCCCAAGGGTATTTAAAACAACAACAACAAAAGTTGATCGATTTATTAGCATATCTACACTTTATGTCGCCACACCTTTCCGAGCTCATATTGCTCTATTTTCAATTACAACTATTTTTTTACGTCGATTTGCAGTCTTTAACAGCAGGTATTTTGTCTGCCTCATCCTTATGAAGCAATGTATGATGCTTCGAATGACAAATACTACAAAAATAATTCTATCTACATTGGGAGGTAACGTGCCTTTTTTCACAAACAATTCAGGCATAAGTTATTTCGTTTAAATAGCGTAATTCTTTCACCAAAATTCATATCAAGGAAAAAAGTTGATACTATGTTTGACTTCTTTTTTCCAAGAATGTCATCATGTTACTGAAATTAAGAACATCTGAAGAGTTTACAGATAATTAGAATTTTTTTCGAGTTTCCTTGCCTGTTTTTTCCAAAATGACAGTAGTACTTAAAATATCAGAGAATTTCTTTCGTTCGAAACCCACATTATTTAAGCTTTGATGTTTTTATTCACAACATCTACTAAAAGCCTCAATTCTTTCTATGATTCATGAATAACTTTTCCAAATTCCAATATAGTTTTAAAGTGAATATTAACAAGAAACTTGTTTCCGGAAAGATTTTCTAAAGCCAGAAATGAAGATTCAAAAGTATCTTTCTGCGTTTGTAATAATTTTGCTTCTCCCTTAAGGGTGGTATGCAGGTTTTGTGCATCTGTTATTTGAGTATTCGAGGGAACAATATTGTTAAATTCAATTTTTAAGCATGTTCCATTCTTCAATCCTTCCGCTAAACAGAGGAATTTTACGTAACTTTATTTTACAATTGTTGTTTGTGATATCAACTTTATTAATACTAACAGCATTATCAATTAACATTTGATTGAAACTTACCTCTAGTTCGTCGAGTCTAGCTTCTAGGTCTAATAATTCCTCTTTTATTTCAGAAGCGTCATCCTTTTCAGGAATAGTAACATAATACTTTGTTCGAAGGGACACTGCAATTGTCCACTGCAACTGACATTTTTTCCGAGGCCTTGAGCTTCGCATCTGTTTTGATCTTAGCGCACATGCTGGAATTTTCCACTATGAAAATCTCTATTCTGGATAATTGGGCTTTTAGCGAGTTCTTCGTTTTAATGAAGCTATAGTGGCCATTTTATGCTACTTGTTAACAAAAACAAAGCTAATGAAACTATAGTGGCCATTTGATGCTAATGCAAACTTATTGGTTAACAAAAACAAAATTAATTCCGCGAGCGACCCATTTTGTTTGCAGTAAGTACATGCGATGATGGCGTTTGTTCGAAATAAAACTAACATAGGCCACATATTTAAGTATCTACATGATGTACAACATAGCAAAGTTAAGTGCTCTGTTAGCACAGACAAAAGGTGGGATGAGCGAAAGCACCATAGGTCCTGTCCGCAACCGCTTCTATTACTAACTTTGGCTCCGTTCACAAGAAGTCGCTGAGCCTCGACGACGCTATATTAAATCGAACAAACACTTGTCGACACCAAAGCTGTAACTCTTCTTTGAAACCGTTTATCTGCTCTTAGTAAGTCAATTGTTTAAATTTTTCCTTTGGATAAAATTATTCAGGTCATTCATATGAGTGAAAATATCACTTAATAGACTAACAATTGGCTAAATTCTTGTGATTCCATTTCTCCAACCAGATCATAGTATCTTTTCTTTAGAAAAGCTTTGACTTCTCGCAGTTCAAAAAAGCGCGTTAAACCATTTTCACGTTACAGCCAGAAGCCTTCTTAACAACTTAAAGAAGCGGTGGTTCATGGCGCGATCCTAAACCAGCTGATAGTCTTCACTGAAGTGTCAAAAACTGTTTTCATCTTTGGAGGATGTCAGAGCATGCCAAAGACGGAAACAGTGAGTACCTTGTAAGTGTGAAATCTCTTGTTTCATCAGTGTAAAAAATTCTGATTTATTTCATAACATTAGCAGAGACACCGTCACAGCACACAGAACCAACATAATTTGGATATCCAAGTCATACCTCGCAAAGAAGTCCTTTCACATACTGGAAGACGTCTTTTCCTTTCGTGGTTCTTTGCATGCCCTCACAAAACAGGAAATCTTCCTTTATGGCAACATCATAGACACATCTCACCAATTCAATGAGTTGAATGCAACATGAGTTGTTTCATCCAACTGAAAAGACTTTTAAGGGACTAACTTTATCAATAACTTGAGTAAAAATGTGCAAATTCAGATCACTATTTCGGTTTTGATAAAGGCACTAATTGAAGCTTGTTTGTGGCATCTTTTCCCAGAATAATTGTTGACATTTGTAATGTACACGGTTTTATCAACTCTTCTGTAATTGTGTGGGGTTCTTGCACCTCACATACCATACGGTATGAGGTCCTCAGCAGTGGTTTTTCTATTGGTATGAAACCAAATTCTGCAAGGGTTGCTCGAGAGCCAAACCGGACTCCTTCAGCTTTCAATGATTCAAAATCATGGTTTGCAAAATCTGCATCACCATGCCGGTTGTTGAAATGTTCAGACGGCTTCAGATTTGCATTTGAAAAAACAGCTCTACAAAGTATGCACTGAGGCTTTGGTACATCATCAGTTGGTCCGGTGCATGTCCAAACAAACTTCACATAATCATTCCTCCATTTTCTTCCCTTTGAAATCATGAACGTTAATAATAACTTAAGGGGGGGAAGACAAAAAGAAAGGAAAACATCAATGACACAAAAATGTTGTGAAATGCATGGTATTAAAATTTCGTGCAAAATATGCAACATTATTAATCAGATAGCGAAAACTATTATATCAAAAGAAGACTCTAAACATATAACCGAAAAATGTACGTACTATTTCTGACATTTCTAAAGTTAAATCACTGGTAACAAGAGAAAAATCCACCGACTCAGAATTCAATTGCAAAGTCTTTAAATACATCTGCAGCAACAATACGTAAAATAATAAAGCAAGACCTACAATTCAAAAAGCATAATATTCACGAGCTTTTGCTGAGATATGCGGCTCAACACAGAACAATTTGTAGAAACTTGAATGAAGACTATTTAACAGGATTGTGACCTTTGATGAAGAATGGGTTTACCTAAATAACTGCAACAACAACAAACAAACAACAAAAAAAGCATAAATCTAATTCCGTCAATGCAAACTGAAGTTTCAGCACGGGTTTATGATTGTCGCAGGATTCTCTTGCAATGGGAAATTTAAAATAAGAAGAGGGTAAGAAGTGATAATTTCAACTTAAGGTACTATGACGAGAAATTTTCAAGTCCTACATTTACAGAAGAAATTTCGCTTCTGTATCCCAATGATTTTCAAAGAGAGAAACTTCATTATGACAAAGAAGCAAGTCATACTTTGAAAACTACCACTGTATTCCTTGAAAAAATGAAGAGTGGTACAGGTATCGCTTATATATGTTTTTAACGTATTTCTACGAAGTACTCTGACGTTTCACTTATGGCCTATTGTGCCTTTGGACTCTTGAAAAGGGCCTTTTATAAACGCAAACCACCATGATTGAATAATAAAAATAGTGGAAGAAGAATGGAAATGAATACTCCAGGAAATTTAATAACAAGACCTTCTACCATGAAAATAACGATGCAGAGTTATAGCCCGGAAAAAAGGCTATCAGATTCAGACATTTAAAAAAATACTCTTTACATTTTAAACGTTAATTAAACCGTCCCGAAAACGTTCTAAAATTACGCAAACATCCTCCCACCCCCGTATTAATTTCCTAAGAACGGGATTCATTCTTATACATTATCTTTATAATTGTACACTATTCCAAGTCCAGCTGTGTTGATTTGGTCTTATTACCTCGTTTATAAGAGATAGATTCCCCTCAATCGATTTTTCATTTCCTCAACTAAAAATCATATCTATGATTTTAATTTTGCTTTGTATTCCTGTTGGTATAGTTATTTTGCTTTTTTTTATTGGTAGCCTGTATTCAAAATGATTGGAATTCGGGCGAGGGGGGGGCGAACGAATGCTTGTTTATGAACATCCTAACGAAGCTCCAGTAGGTACAGAAAAGCAGTTTCAGATAGATTTCATCGATCACAATTTGCATATCAAGCACTTTCATTACTGAAGCAGTGGAAAAATAGAACAATTCGCAACATTTTACACTGAATTACAACAATTTTATGTTAATGCTGAAAAGGAGTATTAGTCTGTAGGATTTCTGGAGTGGAGCGAGGACGAGAGCAAAAATCCCACATTCTCATGTACAAATAAGAAGATACTTATCAAAGATTGGTTCATCCTGCGAATGTTTAATTTATTTACTTATTTGATAGTACTGGTATCAGTAACTGCAGCAAAGAGGAGTGCTTCTAAACTAAAACTGAGAATATTGAGGTCACGTTTAAAAAAAAAATTGAATTCCCTTGCATTTCTTATCGGTAGAAAATGATTGTGCTAACATCGCAGAGATCACCTTCGGGAATATATGTAGATTTCAACAAGCGCCTGGCCCCAGCCACCACCCCCAAGCTCTTATTGGACACGACTTGTGATGTCATATTGTGACGAAAGGAATTCCCGCGGCATTTTTGCGCGCCAAAAGCTTGAGCCCCAGCTCCACAAATTCACATTTATACATAACCAAGACCAAAGCAGTATAAGTTCACCTAACGTAAACGAAACAGATAATGAAATCTCTTCAACCTGACGCCATAAACGGCAACTAATAAGAACAGGGGTGGTGGCTGGGGCCAGGCGCTTGTTAGATTTCATGTGTAATAAGTTGCAAGCGTATAAAATACTGTATTTTTAATTAACTGAATAAAGATGTATTTAATTTTGACATATTGATATGTTTAATTTATATGGGCACTCAACAACTGCACTGATTGCCTACAGTGCCCAAAATACTGAAGCCAGGCCTGCTATTATTGCTAGCACTTTTAGCAAATTAAAAAAAAAAAAAACGTTTAGCCCTAGCTTGAAAGTAACCAGCTTGATCATGGCAGAAGCTCTGTTGAAAGGTTCCGGAGCATAGCATATGCATACCTATGAAATTAAGGCTTCATTCAAATGAGGCTTTGTGGCCGTAAGATGCATAAGAACTTCGTTACTAAGCAATCTGACTTTTCTACGTCAATAAAAGTAGTAAAAGGATTTTGCCTAAATGTTCCTTCATTCGGACTTTACACCAACTTGATGTAAGAACCAAGAAATCGCAGCGAATCTAGCATGAACTGGCATTCGGTCATCGGTTTTGCCGAGTCAGCTGTAGATTTACATATGTGCAACTTCAACTTCCCTGACTAAACTAAACTCAGTGGCGCAGCAGCTCTAGTGATCCATCGCCTGCAGTGCCTTTTGCTTTCTTGACCACTTTGGGCTCCGGAGTGCATCGGCATACGCCCTGGACAAGTGGTCAGCCTGACGCAGGACCCCCGGTGTTCAGTCCCCAAGCGAACTCGGTAGTCATTTTATCGACCCACATAAAGGATGAAAGGCTGAGTCAACCTTGCCCAGCACGAGGATCGAACCCCGGGTCTGTGGTGCAGCTGCGGAACGCGCTAACCACTTCGCCACCGGACGGTCAACTTCACTGACTGGCTACGGCTTAAAATTTGTTCTACAGGTGTGAACGGACTTAATTATTTTTACACATTTAGTCTATGAAAACAATAATGACTAGACCATCGTGTGAGCGGTCCCAAATTTTAAGTTTTGAGGACTGAGACTCAGTGTAGACTTTTGGGGAAAAGTTAAAAAATCCTTTTTTACACCCGGTATCAGAACAGCAAGAAGTAATGGTAGCTGTTAGGATAAGCACCGGAACGTGACAAAAGTCTATGGATAAATTTTTTATGGTGGTTCAGAAACATAAATTTGAGATACTGGTATAACTGATTTTCTCCCTACTTCCAGCATACTTTCGTGGTGTAACGGTAGTACACTCGGCGCGTACTTGAGAGGTCCAGGTTAGAGTCCCGGCGAGGGCGTTGTTCATTTTTCGTCTCCTGCTTCGAAAAAACGTCATGACTCTACACTGGAAGAAGCAGTACTGATCAAGGCACTTCCCCAGGTGAAAAACAGAGTGAGTTCAGAAATCGGGCTTTTTAATAAATCAAATAGTAGGGATTGGTTTATTTGATTCTGACAAAGCACATGCAGGATATCTGCCTATCAAATGGTACGGGATGAGTTGGCATCTTTTATATTTAGTATGGCTAAATTCATTAAGCTGTTGCATGGGTCACAGCTAGATATCAAAATAGAACTGATAACCCCCAAGTTATTCCCTCAAGGTACAAGATTCTGTGGAGCTCCCAAAAAAGATCCAAAAGGTGTGGAGGAATTGTTTAAATTAGCTGTGAATTATGAAAGAATAAGAAGAGCTCAGAAGAGGGTGGAAAATTCAGTGATGGAAATTCGAATTTTAAGCGGTTCTATTTGATGTAACACTTGGAAGACTAGAGAAGCCCAGAAGTAATAGTAATTCCCAAGTTAGTAGCAGGCACAATACGACAAACAAAAGTAAATATGTTGTGAAAGCTTAATATATGGTTGGTTCATGGGGCATTAAAAGCACTGAAAATACATCTGAAAGAAGAACTTCGCTGATTTCAGTGGATGAATATTTTAATGAGTGTTTTTGAGATTACTAAACAAAACATACAATCCTAATGTTTGTTTTTGTAAGAATCTTTTTTCGTATTTCAAAATTTATTCTTTGTCTTATAGGATTTCAGAAAATATTCTAAGAATCTTAAAATGATGAACCCTTTATGCAAACTAATAATCGCCATCACTTAACAATCACGTCCAAGATGAGGATACCCATAGAAGACCACAATCATCTGGGCTGGTGAATGGTCGCCTTACAGAGAATTCACTAAACATTTCTTAATTCACTTCTTCTCACTCTTGATAAAGTACAGCTTGATGCACATAAAAACTGAAGCCCTTTTTCTGCTTTGATTACAGTTATGCATTTCATTCTAACTTCAATCCAAGTCATTCATTTAATACAGTCACACACATGGCAATAATTAGTTTTAATTAATAAAGTAAAATAGAATTTAAATACAGTTTAATAATTATATGCTTGCTATTAGAGATACATTCGGAAATATCTCACATGCTTTATATTTGCTTACTGAATACAATCACGAATGAAAATTTAACATACTTTATTTTCTCCTCATTTTTTATATTAAAGACAAATTACAAAACCATTTCGATTTCAAAAATTCAAAACCATTTCATTACAAATTCAAAACCATTTCGATAACTTAATATCAAGCATTTTAAAACATGAAAAAGTATTAAAAAATTTAAGTTTGTTAAAAAATGGCAGTAAAAAAAATTTAAATTAAGCTATAGAAAGTATAGAATATGCGAAAGTTACAAAAGGAAATACACATCCCCCGTCCAAAAAAAAAACTTTTAAAGTTCATAATAATATGGTAGTCAACAAATAACAGAATGCACAGAGCACATTATTTAAATAGTAATCTTTCGCATATATCAAACTATTTAACTAAACTAAACAAAGTGACAATCAACTTTCCATTATGTGATTTTTAACACAATTTACAGTCTTCAGTTTATAGTTATATATTAGTTCAGTTTATAGTTATTTATATTTCGTTCTTCCTTCTAAACTAGTATTCAGTAGTTGAATACTTATGGACTCCATCAGCAGTAATACTTTTGATAACACAATTTTCATAGCTAAGAAGGATGCTGAAAAAATTATGATTTTCTAAAACAATTTTTATGCATCCAATCATTTCTAATTGAGAGCATTTTCTTTAATACCTTTTTAGAACAGAGCATATATAAAACATACATGTATATGAATTTAAAATTTCTAGCAATTATAATTAAAGAATAGAAAGTATGAAGATCAAAATTCTGAAAGGAAGCTGGGCATGTTTTAATTATTTAAACAGTAAAATCTTCTACCCCAACAGATTAATTCCTTCCTTCCTAAGGGAGAGGAAAACCATTATGTCAGCCTCCCTCCCCCCAAAAAAAATCATCAGAAGGCTAGGAGAGCATTTATTCTTACATTTATATTGCACATGAACCAGAACTAGCCTTGAGAAAATTATTAAAGAGTTAAGTGCACCCAGCTTGCCAAACACAAGCAGAAAATTTGATCAGTCTTGAGCAACTGGTAAAGAAAGTTAGGCATACTTTAATAAATTATAAAGAACTCAAGTGAATCACTGCTTTGAATAACTAACACTTTATTACCTTTGTGAGTGATCAAATTCTTTACAAAAGTCATTCTATACATTTTTATAAAAAATGTAATATATCTAGAAGTTTTAAAATACAATAAACTCTCATTATCTAGAATTTCATGGAAAAAATAACTAAAGCAACAAATCTGAGCAATACAAAGAAACTCTTAATTGTTATTTAACAAACAGTATTGTTATATATCTCTCAACTCCTGAATTATGTAAGATCCATGTTAAGAACAACACAAATGACAGATGATTAAAATCACAATGAAAAAATATAGCGACAGTATATCTGAACTTCTATTAGTTAAGAAAAACAATAATACAATTTTATATTCACTCCCAATTATTGTATAGGGTGTTTAAAAAACTGCATGATCATATATTTCTTAAATAGCATACAGATATAAGATTCTAATTAAGAAATAAAAGCAGCTGCCTTTCAGATTCTGACAATTCAGGTCACAGCAACTTTTAGTAAAAATATACACTACATGAATTTTCATATTTATGTTTTATAAAGATCTCATTAGTAATTTGTTCCATATTGAACAAAATATTCCTTACTTCTTTTAAATAAATCTGTGCTACGAAAAGCTAGACTAAATAAAAATTATCATAATCATAAAGAAGGGCAAAAAGTGATTTTTGTAGATTCGTTAAAACCAAATTTTGTTAAACAAAAATGTCAAATTTTAACATTATTAGAAACGCAATTTTTTAAAAATTATATTTTAAAAACTTGACATGCATAGCTGTGTTTAATAACATTAGTATAATGGCCTCAAAAATTTTAATATGATAAGCAAGTAATTTTCTCTAGGTTTTAATTTAGCAAAGAGATATATTCTCTTTGCCATCTTTTTTCTGTGTCTTAAATAACAATTTAAGAGTTATCAATATGTTCAGAAATACATTTCAAATGACTAAAATTATTGGAGAATTAAAGTCTAACTTACTTGGCTCATTTATTAAAAAAGATGGTTCTATGACTAATTGTTCAACATTTAGTTCTGCATCTTTTTTTTTTAAACACCCTATTAAAAATACAGACAGATTACTTATAATCCTCTTGCTTTCAACTTTTCATAATAATGCCATATATTTATTTTTAAGTAATCAGACATGTTTTGCTAATACTATTATATAGCACATTTGCTCAAATATCTTCTACATCCTTTTTGAACTAATGTTACCATTTGCAAACCCAGATGAGAAAATTATGCAACATACACAATTTTTGAGGAAATTAGTTAAAAAAGAACTTAATAGACAAAAAGCTTAGAAGAATATATATTAATAATACTGAATAACATTTTCAAAAATTCTGTTATAGTTGTTTACGTCAAAGCTTCCTTTTATCTTCCATGCAGGATAAAAATGTAAAACATCACAAAAATATTAGAAATTGCTTTCTAGAATGATAGTCAAACAGTGAAATGTTAATGGTATTTATTACAGTTTTGAATTGCATTTCAGGATGCACAATCTCTAAAATTACTCTGGTTTGATTGTAAACAATATAAAAAGGCAAAAAATGCTGTGCAAAATAACTGCCTTTGAAAAACCATACGAGCACCATTATGCAAAACGCAAAATGAATAAAAGTGATGTGATTTCATTTCCTGCTTAATAGATCAAACAGAAAAGCAACCAAACTACACCAGGGGTTCAGCATAAAGATGCTGGCAGATGTTCAAGTTTGCATGATGGAAGTCAACTTCACAAGGGTCAGAAAAAAATTAGATGAGGAAATCAAGTTTCTATAACTATTTAAAAATGCTGGATGGTCAACATAAAAAAGAGAAATGCATGTGAATACACAATTATAAATGTTAATGTGCCCTTGTACACAGTCATAAAAAGCCCACTGCTGACATATTGGATATGATTCTTGACTTCTAACTTTCCCTTTGACTCTCCTATATAAATAATCCACTCTTCACTAACAATTCACTCTCACACTTATTAATATGCCACAAATTTTAGAGCAAGACATTATTTCAAGCTTTTGAAATCATCCAACTAATACTCCACACAAATAATGAAACTTTCATTATTTTAATCATTATTAAATTTCTCGATGTTACTTTCACGTAGCTTATCCATTTCGTACAGAGAGGTTTGAGTTTGTGAAGTACATCTGTTATGCATTTCCTCTGAATTTGAACTTTAATTTTTTGCAACCAATAATATACCTAATTATAAAAAATCAAATTTGAAATTTTTTAACGTGGTGCTTAAACACTTGCCAATACCTAGAATTTTCTTGAGCTGTTATGGAAAGTATATTGCATTCCTCTATCCTAAAAACCAGTGATTTAACTTTTTTTTAAGCAGTTTTCACTAGTGGAAAAGAATTTCTAAAATTCCATCATAAAAAAACACTACAATAAAAGCCCCTATTTGACAAGACCAATCAGATCCACTTTCGTAACAATACAATCACTCATTAAAAGCTCAATTATCTGGCATTCAACTAAAAAAAAATTTAGAACTTTTAGAACCCCACAAAAAAGGTGTACATATGAGAGAATTGTAAAACCATCATAAAGTACAAACAGGATGCTGTCAAAAAACAGTGCGATTTAGATGTTGCAACACAATCGCAGATCTTCACCTGTATGTTTTTTCCCTCCCATTTTGAAACAATCATTAAAATTTAGGTCATTCCTTCTACAGAACAGCATGCAATGGTGTATTTAAAAATTACAATATCTTGACATCAAGAAAAGTGGGCATTAATGGGCAGCATATGATTTTATTTGAAAACTTTGAAAACCATGACAATATGAAAAATTATGACAAACACTTTGAATAAATTAAGAATATTAATTTAAGAAAATTACTTGGAATATCATATTAAAATTTTTGTAGGCCATTATACTAATATTATTAAAGGCAGCTATGCACATCAGGTTTCTAAAATGTAATTTTCAGGAAAGATTTACATTTCTAGACATGTTAAAATTTGACATTTTTATTTAATAAAATTTGGTTCTGATGCATCTCCTAAATCACTTTTTACCCCCTCTTAATGATTATGATTATTATCTAGCCTAGCTTTTTACAGCATGGATTTATTTTAAAAAATTAAGGAATATTTTGTAGAATAAGGAAATTCCTACCTTTACTTCATAAAAGGCAAACAAAAATATCCTGCATATTTTAAGTATTATATCTGTAACATGTATCTTGATTATCTAACTACATAATCAAATAAAAAATAATCTGTTCCTTTAAACTTCCGCAGGAATTAATCTACACGTTTGGCAGCATCTAAGTTAACTTTCACAGTCTGACAGGATTTCAAAAGTGAATAACATGTTTTAACTTTCATCGGTTTACAGCCTATGAAATACATCTGCTTTTGTCTTAAATGTGCCTTTTTTTTCCAAAAATCTTACATAATTTTAAATGAAGGCTTTTGATATTCAAGTTTATACCAAATGACTTTTTAAAATGAAAAATTTCTTTTTTCTTTCATTTGGATTTTTTTACCATGAACTGCAATTTTTATGTGCTAATTTTTATGTCCAGAACTTACTGGGCATTTCTTGAGCCATCTGGACAGTTGAGGTTTTACTATATTATCCTTTTCTTTTGAGGCATGAGAAGCTGTTAAAATGAGCAACAGACTATTATTTACAGCATTAGTTACATCATCCATTTTCTTTAGGGCATGGGGAGCTGCTAAAACGAGCTTTTGACTATTTCCAGCATCAAAAAAGTTAGAGAAATTTAGTTCCCTTTTCCTTTAGAGAGATTATCCTTTAAACATCACTGTTTTAAGAATATAATATTAAAAACACTTGATTTCAATACAAATTTAAACTAACAGACACAAAATTTTGGTATTTTTCTTCACCTAGCCCCGAAAAGAATTCATCAAGCAATGCATTATTTTACGAAAACAGGCAACACATAACATCTGTAAAACGTATTTATGTAGTCACATAGGTATGCATGCACTTGCAGCAGATGAATGCCATTTCTTACCTTCAAATTTGATGCCCCTTCCTGCTTGATTTCAGTGCACTGAGTGCATCTTTTGGTAAGGAATTGTAATGGGAACTGTAGAGTTTGCCACTTGATTAAAAAGAAAGCATTGCAGTTCTTCAAACATATGGATTTTGCCCAAAAGATAGAAAATACATGATGTTGCTCCACTAAAGATAGAATTTTACGGATCAAAATTTGGACAGTTCAATTTTTTAAAGCAAAAACAGACTGCTGTATTCATGGGAAGAACAAAAATGTGCACAATGCCAAATTGTGCAATTCTGTGATTTTTTTAAGCAGATCACAGTATACAAGGGAAGAACAAAAGTATGAGCAGTGTCAAGTTTCTGCAACTCTCTGATGTTTTTCAAAGCTAAAACAGATCACTGTGTGCATAGGGAGAACAATGAGAAAAAGGTAAATGTTTTATTATGGATGCTTTATGCATTAGTAATTTTGTTCACTGGTTGCTGCATTATGTAATTCTTAGTGGGCCAACATTTTTTAAAAATGGCAGTTGTCTCTCTTGTCTTAGCTTGGTGAAAACTTAGTTGCCAACAGTTGGTGACTCTTTTCAGGGTTCGGTGGATAACAGAAAATACCAAAAATTTTTTCTCCCCACGTTTTATATTTTCGATCAAAAATTATTTTTTAAAAATGTATTCTGAAACAGGTGTCATATACATTTATTGAATTATTCTACCCACCAATGGCCAAGTGGATAATACCACTGAACCATGAAATATTGACCTGGTGAATGGGTTGATCATATAGGCAGTGCCAGGCATGGCCATATAAAAATAAAAATTTATAATTTTCCTGAAGTTATTTCTATCACTTGTTGTGCAACATGCCAATTCTCAATTTGCACAGTTTAAAATTTTCTAGCATGTAAGCAAAAATTCATATCAAGAAAGCAAGATTTTGCAACTGACTGGTCAATCACAATTGGCTCGTTGGTCAAACCTAATTTAAACCAGTGCAAGAAAATAATACCACAAATACTGGCTCATTTTGAGTTTTTTTCTCGTTATGTAATTGCAATGGTGAATATATGAACCTACCTCATACTTTCAGTGAACGATGGAAATGCTGAATATGAATCCAACATGCAAAGTGACAAACTACTAAAAGAGACAGGTAAGCTATTTCTCAGGTTGATGATGCAGAAAATACTTAAGAATAAAATATAGAAGTTATCATTCTCCATATAGTACAAAAGCCAAAAAGTTACTAGCATCATGCTAGTATCGCTAACAAAGGTAAAAAAACAAGATATTCCATATTTTGCTTTTACCTTTTATAAATTAAGTATAACTAGTAAATAAGATGTATGAATAATGACATTTTATCCTTCAGACACTAGTAAACACGTGAAACACAATTTGGAATGAAATATCACATAGCAAATATTGCTTTAAATGCCTTTAACCTTTTGTTTCATTCAACTTTTAACCATGATAATTACTTGGTAAGTCTGTAAAATTTATCAATTCTCAAACAGAATGCTTCTAGGAAAAGCAAGAAATATTACTCTGAATGTTTTGGTTTGTAAAATATTTAGAAGTATCAAATTTTATGAATAATGAAAGACATGGCGAAATGAAATAATGTACAGATTCATTGCAGTAACAAAAAATTATTACTAAAGCTTATGATTACTATTATTAAAGAGTAATGCTAGATTTTCTCTTCTTGCAGTACTTAGTATTTACTTCATTCTTGCTCATTATTCAAGCATGTTTTAAGCAAAGAAAAGACTCGTTTAAAAGGACAATAATATTTATTTTGAAATGTTTTTTAACTGTAGTAAAAAAATTATGTCTGTAACAAATAAAAACATGTTTTAATATCACGAATATTTAGGTTTATCTTTTGAGTCCGATAAGCTCAAAACCGTCATATTATTAAGAGATTCTTGCCTAGATGCACGCTTCTTCTCTTTTTCTTGTTTTCTCCGCTGATGCTCAGCTAATCTTTTCTCTCGTTCAGCCATTTTGCTTTCTTTTAATAAAACATCAGGATCCCAAATTTCATCTAAATTTTCACTTTCCCAATTAGATGGATTATCCTCTATAACCCCTAAATCTGGACCCTAAAATAAATTATTTCATTAAATAAAAGTAGAATATATAAAGTTTGTTTTTCTTACATAATACTATGTTAAAACACAAAACATATCACATGACTTGTTACTACATTTATGCTAACGCAGTCTTCTGAAACTCGGATACATGATCTGAAAATGTGGTCTAGTTGCTAGAGAGATGACAAAATTATTTATTTATCAACATAAAAATCAGGTATTTTTGTTCCCTTTAATAATAAACAAAGAAGCAATTTAAAAGTTTACATAAATAAGAAATGTAAAATGAAAAATTTAGAAACTAATGGAAAAAAACTTTCAGTTACAGCACCTTCATAAATTTTGAGAAAGAGAAGATTAACATAATGAACAATACAGGTTACACTTATTTTATGAATAACAGTAATAATAAGATAGAAATAGATAGCGGTCATGATATTTTAACAATGATTTAATAACTATTATTTATAAATTACATGCCTTTCATTTTACATAACTTTAGAATATGGAAGTGTAAGGAATTTACACATTCCTGACTACATTTTAAAACTCTTACGAGGGCAATCCCAAAAAAGGTCTATTTTTTGGGGACATAGAGAAAGTTTTAATACGGTTGTTGGCAACACTGTTGTGAGTGGTGCCTTCTCCGCTACCACATAAGCACGCAGGCGCTTTGCTCGGATGCTCAGTCTTGGCTTGGCAGCCATTCGAAATGAAGCTCCCGATAAACGTTACCGCCAAGTGTGAAGTGCGCGCAGTTATTCGATTTTTTAACGCAAAAGCGTTAAACCGGTTGAAATTCACCGCCTATTGACGGAAGTGTATGGACAGTCATGCATGGATGTCAAAAATATTCGCAAGTGGTGTAGAGAGTTTACAGCCGGTCGTACTGAAATTCATGATGAAGAAAGGAGCGGGAGGCCATCAATTGCCGACGAGACAATCGCGAAAGTTGAGGAACTCAAGCCTAAAGATCGGAGGATCACTCTGGATGCTCTCTGCATTTTGGTTCCTGAGGTTTCCAGAAGCACCATCCACATGATTTTAACGGAAAAGTTGCAATATCGAAAGGTGTGTGCAAGATGGGTGCCACGTATGCTGATACAAGACCACAAATGGCAACGGTTTGATTCTTTCCGTGAATTTCTTCGCCGCTATGGAAACGAAAAGGACAACTTCTTGGACTCGATTGTCACGGGTGACGAAACCTGGGCATTCCACTTTACACCTGAGACAAAACAACAGTCATGCGAGTGGCGGCATCCCTCTTCGCCCAAGCCACGAAAATTCAAGCAAACACAATCTGCCGGTAAAGTCATGGCAACTGTGTTTTGAGACAGGAAGCTTTCTGCTTGCTGGGACTACATTCAACGCTGACAGGTACTGTAGAACACTGAAGAAACTCAAAAGGGCAATTCGGAACCGGAGAAGAGGGATGTTGAGCAAGGGTGTAAGCATTCTCCATGATAACACCCGCCCTCACGTCGCCCGTCAAACCGTCGATCTCCTGCAAAATTTTGGTTGGAACGTCATCACACACATACCCTACAGTCCGGACTTGGCACCCAGCGATTTCCACCTGTTCCCTAAGTTGAAGGAACATTTGTCTGGACAGCGGTTCTGCTCCGATGATGAAGTGAAAGATGAGGTTCAACGCTTCCTGAAGGGCATGGCGGCAAGCTGGTATGACATGGGCATTGTAAAACTGCTACAGCGTCTACAAAAATGCATCGACCGAAATGGCGATTATGTTGAAAAATAAAGCATTCTTCAATCTTTAAAGTGATGTAGCAATTATAGAAAATAAACGGTTCTTTGTATATCTAAAAATACAGGAGACCTTTTTCTTGGGACTGGCCTCGTATTAAGCTTAAAAAATTTTTAATTTATCATTTAAAAACAGCTAACATTCTAAATCCGAAAAGAGTACATTACCTGAGATAAAATATACTATTTCTAATGCCTGAATTTGGAATATTACCACCTTAGTGACATTAAATTTTTTTGTCAAGATGATATGAGGGCAGCAGAAAGCATTTTCAAAAGAAGTTCTATAATGAAGCAGCCTGATCAATGAAAATTTGATAACAAAAAGTAACAATTAAGAATGAAATACGTGTAGGTTAAAACTTATATTTAACTTTTTTTACGCACAGCAATAGTGTACTCATAATTATAATGTTCTTCTTCCTTAGCTAAACAGTAACATAAAAAAGTTGCCAATGCAATAGAACACTATCAGTGTATGGAAGCCACATCACTTTTATAAAAGATCTATATAGCAGCCTTTTTTGCTGAGTGAAATAAGCAAAAAGCATAAAAACATTTCTTCAAAATAAATACAAAGAAAATTTTTTATTGCAAAAAAGGTAATTCATCCAATGACTGAAAGGTTAAAAAAACGCACTCTGAAGAGGATTACTGCTTTTAGAAAGCAATTCACTAAAAAATCATTCATTGCTTGCTTTATCAATGTTTCAGAGTAAAAAAAAAAGACTTAATTCAAGAGGTGCACAGTTGCTGTATGAAACCCTGTACATCATAAAGTCTCATTTGCTCATTATTCAAAATCAATACTCAAACCTTAGTGAAACTAAACACTATCAAGAAGTAGAATTTGAAAATTCTGGAATATGAAATGAGAAAAAAATTCTTAATTTTAAAATTAATGCAAAGGAAGATTCAACAAACCTATCAGAATGGTTAACTTCCCATGCAGGTATTAAGACTGTACATTATCAAAACAATCATTATGCAGAATCGAATATAAATACCAGTTAGCCACAGTTCGCAGTCAATCACCATCTTAACCACTTTTAACTCAGAAGCACCCGGTTCTGTAAGAAAATACCACTCCCCCAAATGTTTTATCTATAAGAAAGCATACATACTGGTAATATAGCTTTAGGATCCATGGCTAAACGATTAGATGAGCTTCTTGCCTGATCTGAATCTCTCACCTCATTTCGAATATAAAGCTACAATGAAAACATGCAGGTAAAATTAATCAGATGAATTTCTTCTTCAAAAGGTTAAATAAAAAGAGATGAAATTATTTTCTGAAATAGCATTATTAACAAAACAGTAAAGTCTAATTAAAACATATATTACTGTCTTTTTTTAAATTAAAAATTGTTTTATCAAAATTAATTTTACATAGAAATACACTTATATACAACATAAACCACAACTGAAAATTTAAAACAGCTAGAGCGTTATAAATTTTAACAAAGATTTTTACACTTTTCAATTAATTTTTTGATACTTTTCAATGAATGATTTTAATATAAATTTCCAAAATTGAAAGTTAATATAAATATCCAAATAAAATTATAGTTTTTGCTTAAAATATAATCACAATGATACACTCAATTTTAAAAGCAAAGAACAAAATATTACACATATACACACACACACACACACACACACACACAAAAGACCTCTCTCATTGAAGTGAAATATAAATGCCCAACTAAAATTAAGCTTTTTGGTTAAAAACATGATCACAAGAATTCATACTCAGGTCTGAAAGTAAGAAATAAAGTATATCTATCTATATATATATATATATATATATACACTGCTGGCCACCGTAAATGCAACACCCTGAAGGAAGCATGCAAATAGCATGAAATTTAGAACATGCATTAGTGGAGGTGAGATATGCAAATGATTAGAATTTCAGCACAGACGCACATCACGCGCGCCTGTGGCACCACTTCAAAGCACTATTTAAGGATTGGAGTTTTCGACGATTTCATGTTTGGCAATTGTGTTTTTATTTGTGGCTTAAAAAAAGATCAATTATGCCTCGTAATAAACAACGATCATTGTTTGATCAAGTATTGGAGTTCAACAGAGGAAGGATAATGGCCTACCGAGAGTGTGGATTATCTTTCAGGGAAATCGGTAGTTGTGTTGAACGAAAGCAAACTACTGTTATGCGGATATGTGACCGTTGGATGCAGGAGGGTACAACGGTACGCCGTGTACGATCGTATCCACCTCAGTGCACCACTTCACGTGATAAGAGGAACATTGTGCACATGGCAGTGATAAATCGCTCAGTCACATCACGAACCATAGCACAACACATTCAGTCTGTAACGCAATATCAAATGTCTGCGCGTACCATTCGACAAAGTTTACATTAGAGTGGTCTACCTGCAAGATGTCTATTGCTTCGTCTACCCTTGACGCAGAGCCACAGACATCTCCGCCGCCAATGGTGCGATGAAAGAAGGATGTGGACGGCCAAACGGAATGAAACTGTCCTTATTGACGAGTCACGCTTCTGTCTGCAACACCACAATGGTCAGACTCGAGTCTGGAGACACCGTAGAGAGAGGATGCTGAACAGCTGCGTTATGAACCACCACACTGGTCCTGCACCGGTATTATGGTATGGGGCGGTATTGGATATCACTCTCGCACTTCTCTAGTACGCATTGCCGGTACTTTAAACAGCCAGCGCTACATCACCGAGGTGTTGGAGCCAGTTGTCCTTCTTTACCTTCAGGGCTTGCACACTGCCATATTTCAACAGGATAATGCGTGACCACACATGGCACGCATTGTCCAAGGGTTCTTCATCAATCGCCAGATTGAACTGCTTCCCTGGCCGGCTCGCTCTCCGGATCTTTTGCCGATAGAAAACATGTGGTCCATGGTTGCTGAACGATTGACCCAGATTACATCCCAAGCTGCCACACCAGATCAACTTTGGTCTCATCAAAGTTAGATCACAAGTCTCTTTGAATCAATGCCGAGGCACGTGGCAGCGGTGATCTCCAACAATGGTGGCTACTCTGACTACTGATTCTGGAACGAACCATACTTCACAGAAGTCTATAAATTTAATCATTTGATACTTGGTCAACAAGTTATCTACTAAATAAATTTTGTTGTGATATCTCTTGTCTTTCTTGGTGTTGCAAATTTGGGTGGCCAGATACACTCACTTCCAAAAGTTAAGCATGAAGATATAAAATGCAAAAAAATCCAACAAATACTGCTTTGATTAACACAAAATTCTTCAGGAAAGTAGCACATATATTTATGCATAAAACAAAATCAATAATTGTATACAGAAATGAAAACAATATTAAATTTTTATAAGTTATCAGATAATGACATACTGGAGACTTAAACAGAATTATGTATAAAGTGAAAATAAACAGCATAAAATGAAAAAAAGGACATTAATAGGGTATGTGATCCCCCTCATCTGCATACAAAGTTTACACCTTGTGACTATGCTTTCAATTAGGTGGTCAACCACCGCAGAATTAACAGGGTTGCCACTCAAACAGGAGAATGAAATTAATAATTAATTATCTTTCATTTTTAAAATCAAATTTTCTTTTTAATGGTGGAAACTAGCCATTTTTAAGTTTTCACTACTACTAAGGCCAGAAGTGGTGGTCGTTTTATTATGGAGGCATCTAATAGGCAGCCACCGTTATCTCCTACGAGAAGACAGACAATTTTACATTCCTGCCTTCTCTGGGGTTTGAACCCGGGCCCTTAAATATCAGTCAGCTCTCCTAGCCACTATACTGTCTGGGCAGCTTTCAAATCAAAATTATATTTTAATTTGATCAAACTCCACAATTTTTGCTCTCAATTAACATCAATTACTTTTCCTCGTCAGCTAGCCATATATGATCTTCTCCAAGGCTTGAGTTTTAAATCAATTTTTAGAGAACTTCAAACATTCCACTGCATATAATACTCTCTTCTGAACCATCCTAGAAAGCATTATCATCCTATGTTAAAGAAATTCCACAGTCAAGGTGCAAAACAGAAGGCAACCTACTCTTATCTTTGGGATCCCAAGATAGAAGGGAACCTCAGACAGTCGAATGGAGTTGAGAGAGATAGATAATAAATGAGTACTTCAGAAGGGTAACATAATGCACATATTATCATTTTGTATAATACCGTTATTTAGCAGGAAAAAAATGCAAGAACCATCTTATTGAAAATATGAACACTGATATGATGAAGTGATAAGAAAAGACAGAAAACGACAACAGTAGCATTGTGGTTAGACACATTAAATGCTAGTCTGAAATGAAGGCTATGAGTTCAAGATTTGCGTACGGCTTGGCTGTATACATGCTGTTGCCCCTTTTCTTGTGTGGTGTAACAGTGGGTGTGATTTCGGTTTCCCCCTCTGATACACCCGCTGCTAAGTTCTCGGAGATGGATATGCCTAAATAACCGATGGCTTTAGAAATTCCATGAAAATACTTAAAGAGCAAGTGTCCTGGTATTAGATAAAAAGAAAAATAAAAAAAATTCTGCATCAAATATTTAATACATAAGAACACAAAGTATCTTATTTAATTGCCATAACATAATTTATATTAATTAAGGTATGCTATTAAAAATAAAAGACTTTAAGAAATGCATTGATTGCTTTTAAACAGCTCAATTTATCAAGCAATTACAGAATGATTATGTTCGAAATAAAAATCTTACTTTTGGTTAAATGGCAACAAAACTCTCTGAGAACTGTTATATAAGAAATGCATGAAAAATGAATAGCATATTTTTTGCATTGCAGCAACATTTGTCACGGCAAGAGGATTATACATCCATGACAGAACAACAATGTTCAAATATTTTGGGAAAATTCTATTAAAGCTGTTACTCTTTCTGTTCATCTGCAACCACATCAAAAAGCAATGAAAATCATTCATGAGGTGATGCAGTATGTTGCCAAAATAATTAATATTTAATTAATTAAATAAAATAATTTCAAAATAATTAAGTAACAGAGCCATGATGTTGCCAAACAGTATTAATGTGCCAAGCCAGCTAGCACAGCACATGTCTGCTTTGTTTGGTGTGCAATACTGAAGTATTTGGATTCCCAGTTTGTACGATTCTCTAATTTTTTTTAATGAAAACATATCACTGTATACAAAAGGAGAACAACAGCTTAAAAAAAGGATTTTTCAAGAAAGGCATTTCTTGCTTTTTTAAATTTTAATGATTGAATGCTCTTGCATGAAATCCTTAGTGCGCCAGAATTTTGAAAATGGCTGTTGCCTTTTTTGCATTAGCTTGGTGAAAATTTAGCTGCCAACAAGTTCATGAATGTTTTCCAAAAGGAAGGTGCTCAGTAGAGGAGTTGGCAATAAAAAAATGCCACTTTCTGATATCAGAAATATTCTTTTATGCCAATTCAAAATATTTACAGGAATGATACAACTATTACAAGATAAAGCTATTGTGGCTTGGCTCTATCCATCAGCCATGGACATATAAACTCTTTAATTCAGTAAAGAAATACTTCATTTTGAATAAACTAACTAGCTACTCAACAAAAACAGATATATTTCATTAATTTGCTAGTTCTGTACCACACCACATTCCTATCAAGCATAAGCACAGTAACTAAAGGAACAATTCTTTAATTTTTATCCTTTCAAATACAGTAAAATGCACTTAGATAGTAAAGACAGCAATTTGGTGGACTACAGCTACTGCATATACAAATGACATAACTGTGATAATTTACCCATATCCAGTCTATTAGAAAGCAATGATAATAGCATTGGAATAACCACTGGAAATTGTCACAAAACATGATAACAGTATCCAAAAGACCATTCTTGGCAATCAATTACCTACACTATAATTAAGGACACACAGTTGTAGCAAAATAAAATGCCAAAAATGGCAAAAGAAATCCAAAGAATGACTTTAAAGTTAGCAGTCCGTATATGAAAAAATTGAATATACTTACTGTGCTATTAAATAATTAATTCACCAGAAATGTACACTACACAAATTAATCCACAATAAGCATCATAAGCAGCTCTAATTATGATTTAACTTTGAACATACCAGTAAACAGAACACAAAGACGAAAAAAATTACACAGCATAAAAATATTAGTATAATAAAATAAAGGTAAAATAATAGTAAACATAAAATAGAAGAGAAAATAAGCTAATGAATACCATGATTGAAAACTATACTATGATGTTCAGATTAGGAATTCACAAATCTGGCATTTGAAAAGCAGATGTGAATACAACATAGTTCATTTCTAACAAAATGTCACATTCCTTTGATTCTCTGGTACTTTCCTATTAATGGCAGGGGGAAAAAAGTGTGTTTGTGCTAAGCACAAAAATTTGCCAAACGCTTAAGAAAACTTATATATATTTCAAGAGAAATATAAAAAATATTTCTCTTGAAAAGGTTACATTCACCAATGGCTGCCACAATATCTTAAGGGAGAGTTTTAATTTTTATTCGCAGGCATGGACCCAATCGTCAAATTCTGGTGCTGAAGAATTATCATCCACCACCTTTTTTTGGGCAGCACCTTTTTTTTAGATTCATTAGGCTATTTGAAGCAGGAAATACAAAAAATGAGCAATGCCTTAGCCGCACCTCTCGAACATGCTGCGTTACATCATGAAGGCATGCAGAAAGGAGGGAGAATATGTCTTATACATTGATGAAAATTTGAGATATTCTAATAACTACAGTACAAAATCTGAGATCTGGAAGTGATGGAACTTCGGCGATTCTGGATCTCAGACTTCGGAAATTTCCAGATTTTAGATCATCACATTTTAAATCTAGTAAATTGACATATAGACATCACAACATCAAGGTTTCATTTACTATTTAGCTAAGATACCGGGTGGTGATAATTTAAGTGATCCTTTTCCGATCCGTCTAGAACCCGTTCTACTTGCTGAATTTTAATGAAACTAGGCTTATATGTTATATGGACAATGGGGTAACTATTTTTGCAATAAAAAATAGTTCAAATTTTGACCACCAGCGGAAATTGTGGCACCTAAAGAAGGACAAAAAGTCTTTCAAAATAATTAAAATTTAGTCAGTTATATAATATGCTCCATTGACATCAGTTATGTGTTGAAAGCCATTATAGGGTGTTAAATAGTAGTGCGAAGAAACTCTCGAGGAATTTCAGCAACAAAGTGTGTAATGCTGGCTTTCAACTTGTGTAAAGTCCTAATTCCTACTCCATAAACACTGTCTTTTAGGAATCCCCACAATCAGAAATCACAGGGATTTAAGGCAGGTGAACGAAGCAGCCAGGCATCCAGAAAAGCTCTGGATATTACACATTCCTCACCAAAGTTAGCATGAAGCAGTTCTTCGACTTTGCCCCCAGTGTAGGAAGTTGCTTTATCTTGCATGAAGAGAGTGAAGTTGTGCACAAACTTTGCCGTTCCTGTAAAGCGGGAATGACTTCCTGTCGGAGGAGTTCACTGTACCGTGCACTTATGACAGAGCACATTTAGGGCCTTGAGGAGTGAGGGTTCCAAAGAAAAAAGGTTTGAGGATAAAATCAGCAGTAAATCCACAACATGCAGTCGTTTAATCAGAATGCAGTGGTTGTTGATGCAGGACATTAGGAGGTGAAGCACTTTATATGTGGCAATTTTGATTATTCACAGCTTCATCTAAAGTAAAGTTTGGCTCATCTGACCACAGGATTTTCCAAAGCCACGCATCATCAACATCCACTCTCGCCAAAAATCGGCAAGCAAATTCACAGCTTGTTTGGTGTGCACCATGCGCATCTTATATAGATACCATTTTTAAAACGGATCACAGAATTTTTCGTACTGTCGACAAAGGAATCGCCAACTCACATGACGACTGAGCAGTTGCTGAAGAATAGCAGGAACTAGAGGCTTTTTTAATTACAACAGTAGCAACTTCTTCAACAGTTTCATTCGCAACTGATTTCTGCTCTTTTCCTGGCAGCACACGCGTGTCAGGCTGTTCAAATTTCATAATCATCTTCTTCAAATCATTCCTCGACATAAGCTCTTTTCGCAATCCCTTTAAACGATGACATTCATGCAGTGCAGCTAAGTTATTGCTGCCACTCTGATAAAACAGTTTTACCAGTAAAGTTGGATCTTTCTTCTATAAGGGCATGATTAATGATAACAAAGGCATGCAGAATGGTTTTCTCGCTCTAACTGCAAGGCTCTTGATGGGAAAGTCTTATAGAGAAAAACTGCATTTATGGCACACCTGCCTTCTTTTGTTCATTATTATATTCTCCATTCCCAGATTGAAAGGGAAGGAAAATTTTCATATTTTAATGTTATTTATATATTTATTTATTAGATTGGTGGTCAGAGATCTGGATATTACATCATTTCGGGTATTGGACTTTATATTGTATCTTCCCTACAATGTCTCCTTTCAGGAGAAAATGGTTTCAATTACAATGGTACAAATGAATCTACCCACAGCATCAGCTGTTTCATTAATGGAAAATGAAATAACTGCTGCCTCTAATTCTCAGTTACACTCATTTATACAGCATCTAATTATGCCTTCTTAAGGTAAATCTGCAGTTAACTTCTCATTTCAATTTTCAAAACCCTTTCAGAGATGGATTTTCCACCTGCCAAAGTGGAATGTCAGATAACACAAATAATATAAATGAACTCATCATCTTCTGAAGTTGCTCCTGCAAACACTGGTAAACACTACATTTAATTAGCATTCTAAGTTCCAGCTAACTACGATTTAGCCTTAGTCATATTTAAATATAAGAAAGAAAGAGACTAAAGAAGACTTCACTAAAGAAAGCCACTACTTCACTAAAGAAAGCTTTTCAGCTCACTGGTTTTTCACATACTAAGAAAGTCACTACTTCACTAAAGAAAGCTTTTCAGCTCACTGGTTTTTCACATACCAAGAAAGTCACTACTTCACTAAAGAAAGCTTTTCAGCTCACTGGTTTTTCACATACTTTGCAAAGCAACACTGATCCATCTACTGCAAAGACATTCATTCACAATTCTTTCACAAACTGCTCATTTTCCCTTTCACCAAAATGTTGCGTTAGAAATAGCAATGTAACAAATGAGATAAGGAGAAAACAATTCATCAAAATTCATCTATCACCCTGGACTGGTTTCTTCCCTCAGGAATTTACACTACTTGGCAGATCAACAATGATACTCAGCCTCACCCCAAATAAAGAATTTTAATCCACTACAACACCATTTTTATCATAACTTTGGTTAGGCCTCCACTAAAATTTGCCTAATATGTCTACTACCAAGAAAGCTGTGCTGATGAAAAGTAAGAAGATAACTCAATGGACCATATCACTCCAACACAAATCATACCCAGCTATCCTATTTCATAAAATAATCTGTCTGAATGAAGTACGAGTGTTTCTTTTTTCTCGTGGTGATCAACTGCTATCTTATATGACTGGTGATCTGTACAACATGACAACAATAGACAATATGATTCATATTTCCAGTAAAAAAGAGAACAAATCGGCCTTTTAGAGTTTAAATGATGTCATCAGTAGCAATATTTAGGCAAATTCTGGAGTAATACAAAGGCATACATGCCAACCTATGACACTAAGATATCGGGAGATTTATTTTCAATGATAAAAATATATTTTTTAATAATGAATTAACTTCAAATCATTACTAATTAATATCTGAAAGTTCAGTTACTAATTCTTGAATGCAAAGAGTACATTCTGCTTTAATAACTTTTTGGTCCTTTGCTTCCATAGGAAAAAGTATCTTTTCATTTTTTTCAATTAAACTAACTCATGTTGTCTTATGTTTTTGCGTATGAACATGTTTGAAAACATCACCCTTCCACTGTGCAAAATCAAAAAATCGCAATGACAAATGGTACACATTGCAAATGCATTATATTTCTTTGAGGAAATATTACACGAAAAGTCATCTGTGTCATCTTTTGAAAAGTACCTGAGTATTTTACCTTTTCGCAGACATAACATATACAAAATACTGTAATTTCTTCAACTATTTCTTGAAAGCACGTACGTTCACACAGGCTAGCGACAAGATGAACGAAATAACAACTTTGATCTTGCTTTGTGCTCATTGGCTAAAATGTGCCACATGACATGCAGTGGCAATCGATGCTCATTGGAGACATGGAACATGACACTTTAGAACATGTGTTCTCACTCACAAAGTAGAAACGCACCATAATTTCTCACTGATGAAACTACTTTGGTTTTCTATGCAGTGTAGAGAAAAACCAGGTGCTTTTTAACACCCGAAACCACTTTTTTAGGGATGCAAATAATGACGTATTAAGCCAAGCTACATAAAAATCATGAAAAATTTTAAAAATAAGAAAAAGGAGAAATATATTGCAAATCGAGTTGGGGTCAGAAATTGGGAGTGTCCTGCCTAAATCAGGAGAGTTGCCAACTCTGCAAAGGTAGTCTTCATCTGAGCTGTAAAAAGGGCCAGTGTCAGAGCCAGTGCAACCGCATTGGGTGGGAAAATTTTCTGAATTTAGAGAACAGCCGAGCAGCAAAATTTAAGGATAACAAAATATTCAGAAAAAAAACACGGAGTAGCAGAATTTAGAGCCAGTCATCTGAGCTGTAAACAGGGCCAGTGTCAGAGCCAATGCAACAGCATCCAAGTGACAAAAGTTTTAGAACTTAGAGAAGCGCCAAGCAGCAGAATTTAGGGAAATTTTCAGAATTCAGAAAAAACACTGAGCAGCAGAATTTACAGGCAGCGGAATTTTTAGAATTTAGGGTGGCAAAAGCAGCAGAATTTAGGGCCTTTAGATGTTAGGCCTGTTGCTAGGCAGACTAAGCCTGACATTAATAATGCCATAGGCCTCTAATTTGAAAACAACATACACATGGTTACATTTACACATAAACTTCACCATGAGCTACAATGAAAAGTGATGTCACTCAGTAATCTGTCATGAAATTATTCCTATAACATTTTTATTAATTTTCACCAAAAATATGCCTAATTTGAATTAAATAATTCAATTAATTTATTAAAGTTTCCTTAAAGTTATTTTTATACCTGAATTTATTAATACTGCTCATTTTAGTAAAAAGGATAATATTTTATACAGCAAGAGAAAACTACAAATAATGCTACTAATGCTTTTTCTCCAGCATATCAGTCAATACTACTAAAAATAAAATAAATAATAAGTTTACCTTTTTTGGCTTTCTTATTTGAGGAACCATATCTTTAAAAAAGTCTTCCTGCTCATCTTGTTGTTGCAGCTGCTGTTGTTGAAACATGGAACTCTCAGGTTCTTTATCTGATCTGACAGTGTTACTATTATTTAAAGGCACCCTATTTTCTGTTTCAGGCCACACATCCCACTGAGGAATTTAAAATTTTATTTTAAATACATTTTCTATTGCAGGGAAAAAAGACTATACATACAGGTAATATAAAATTTTTAATTTTAATTCTTAGAATCTCTTAATCTTTTTAATAAACAGAATCTTTCTTTAAGGTGCCGCTAATTATAAAGTCATATGTATAAGGTTTGAATTTATCTAAGAGTATTAAAATTGGAACCTTCTAATAAGTAACTGCACTAATGCTACATTATGTGCCATTAAACAGATGGAACTACAGTAATATTGAATATTGCTTAAAATGCAATGTTCAACAAACACACATAAATACAATATAGTTTAACTGATAAATTATGCAAAGCAAACACTGTTAACATTAAATAAATAACAATAAAACAGGTTGTATTGTACATTTACATTGCATTTTTAAAAATATATTTCATTAAAATTTAGAGGCTACATATTTACTAAACATACTAGACCAACCTTCATCTTAAGACACATTCATCTAAATTAATTTAATAACTTTCTAAAAAATATGGCTTGAAATTTTCAAATACTATTTTGTTTTTACATTTAAATAAATGAAAAAAATTAAGAACACATAATAAATTAACAAAAAGCTTCATTTTACATGATCTAAAAAGAAGTAAATAGATATGGATCTTTAGAGTTCTACTGTACTAAAAGGAAAACACTTAAAACTTCAAATCTGATTGAAAAATATACAGCAGCCGCATCTATTAAAAATGAGGAAAACCACAAACAGGCCCAAAAATGTCCATGTAGCCAGCCTGAAATGAACAACCAATGTCTTATTCACTTTGCTACTTTTGGGCCCACATGAAATGTGTGTTTCCATAATTGAAACCTACAAAATGAAATACCTTCCTGCAATACAGTACAAAGTCCAATATCCGGACTTATCAGGACTTCGGCGATTCCGAATTTGGGATTTTTTCGGATATTAGATCATCAATTTAAACCTAATAAAATAGCATGTAGAAATTATGAAATTAAAAATATGAAATCGTGATTTATGAAATAATGAAGCATTTATGACCTAAACGGTATCAAAATTTACCAAAAAAGCACTTAATATTTGTTTATTTTGTAGAGGCATTAGGTTATTTTGAAAGCAAGAGATGTGAAAAATGAGCAATGCCCTCACCAGGACTTGAACCATTGGACCTCTCGAATATGCGCTGAGTATGTTGATCATTACACCCTGAAGGCAAGCAAAGAAGGCGGAAGAAATACCTTATAACTTTATTAAACATTTATTTGAATGTAAATTGTTTAAGTTGCTTCGATTTTTGTGCTAATACTTTCCCTTCAATTCTATAGACAGACATAATTTCTTGTTTCACTGTTCCAAAACCTGTAATTGCTGTGTCGAGAATTCCGATTAACTTTATCAATCGAAATTTTTTCGCTTTCAATAACCTCTCTCTCACTTTCTTCACTATTAGTAGCGGTATTTTCTGGATCTGGAACCATACCACAGATTTCAGCATCGTGATTGGTAATTGGAGCATTGTCATCACAATGAAAAACTTCAGTTATATCATCTTATTTTGTTACTGTTTCTCCACATTTCTTTACAAAATCCATTAATTGGAAAATTTCACCTGTGGTCTGTGATATCCAAAAGCCTTCAAATTCATTGCTATCATCTTCATCATCCTCACCATGAAACATGGAGCTGGCCATAAATTATGCTAAGCATTTTGTAAAGTATCTGGAAGCACATCCTCCCATGATCTTTCGATGCTCCACACAGCAAATTTTATGCTAAAATATTTCAAAAATTCTTGAATAGACTTGCCATTATTCAAGAAATTTAACATGGATTTTAAAAATACTACTTTATATTTGCATTTC
>KK120593.1:422718-449734 GCA_000611955.2 Stegodyphus mimosarum | reverse complement strand
AGGAGCACAATTCTGGTATCTATAGGCTGAATGATGGACACATGGAAGAAAGAATAATACAGATACATTACCTTTCATTAAAATTTTAAATGAAGTATAAGCCATACAGTTGTCGAAAATCACGACAATTTTTGCGCCATCAGGTAAGCCAACCGAATTCAAATTTTGCCGAGCCTCTGGTACGAAATGATTTTCAAACCAATCATACATTAACGCTTATGTCATCCGTGCTTTTTTATTTGCATGACATATAATAGGAAAATATTTACTCCTTTAAATCCCCGAGGTAGTGTAATTTTTCCGTTTACAAAAAATTTGCACTTGCGCGTTCCTGCAGGATTTGCACATGCTAAAATTGTTAGTCTAGCCTTGGAATCTGACACCAGTTGGAGCCTTTCCTATAGAGTTTGGCAAGGTATTTCATGGTACACATTGCCAGAAAAGACCAGTTTTATCAGCACTGTAAATTTGTCCTGGAGAAAACGTCTCATTATTAATGAATTCATATGCAAATAGTTCAGCAGCTTCTGTATCAGCTGAAGATTTTTCACCTGAAGTTTTTAACTGCATTATACCACAGTGATTTTACAATTTGGTTAACCAATCTGTCGAATATATGCACTCAGTTTTTAAATGCATTTCTTCGTGAAATAAATTAGCCAATTCTAATGGCATTAAATTCTAATGGCTTGAGCCATTAGAATTGGGCCCGTCAATGGCATGCCCTCACTGCGTTTCTGTCTGACCATTCGATCACTTTGTCATGGTCATCACTTTTAGCATAGTGAATAATTTTTGTTATTCAATGTAAGTGAGGTGTCGGAATCCACACAAAATTCATAAAGTTCCTATTTCTCTTATGTCATATACTTTGAGCCATACTCCTTGCATAATTTTGAGACTGATATACCTACATCCATTTTTTGCAGGAATTCTACTTTTGTTTAATGGAAATGGAAACATGCTTTTGCTTTACACATCCTGTTGCAGCTCCAGAATTAGAAACTCTTTTTGACATAATCGAAAGTTCAAACTTTAGTTTTCATAAAATTGCTGTAATTATAACAGCCTGCAAAAAATAATAAATGGATCAAATCAGAAAGTCAAGGAACAGCACACTTTGCTATATTAACGGAAATTCTTTGGAATCAGTAAAGTACAGTTTTAGCTTTGCTTAACAGCATCCGCTATAATTATTGGCTACGTAGCATGAGATTGGCGATGAAAGGCAAAATGTTCGGTTAAACTGTCTTGTTTTTATCAACAATTCATCATGCACTGTCACAATTAAGACTGAATTGTATTAATTTATTTACTATACTTACATCTAATTCTTGCACATGCTTAAGGGTTTATCTGAGTCATGAATAAATAAATTCCCACATATGCATAAGCTTACTGAGGGCTGGTGCTAGATATTTTGTCACTTTATCCAGTCTCTGTGGGTCCTAAATTCTGCTACCAAATGCCTCCTAAGTTCTAAATTTCTGCCACCTCTTAATTTTGGGTCCCAGTACTTTCCTCAAATTCTAAAAATTTTATCATCCCTTAATTTTGTTACTCGGTGCTTTCTCTAAATTCCAAAAATTTTGTCTTCCTGAAATTCTGCCGCCCGTTGTGGCCATACGAGCTCTGGCGCCGGTTCTGGGTTTATGTGAATAAAAAATCAATTATTCTAAATTCAAATAGCACTAAATGTCCTCTTTTTGCCTATGAGTATCATTAACGAAATCTATTTTTAGCATATGGAAAGAAATTTTCGTTAAATTTTTCCTTGTCAACGTTTAGTGCATTTAACTTAAATCTGGAATCATGACCAAGTGTAATGTCAACATAAAAAGGTTTCAATACTCTTTGCTTCAAGTACTAATAAAAAAAAAATTAGTCAGGCATTACTGCATGAGTTATTATTCAAATTATCATGTGTTGCTAAACATACAGTGATGAAAGCAAAATATAATGATTCACCAGGTTGGCATCAGGGATATAAAATATTAATAATGTAAAATCAACAATGTTTCTATGTAGAATGTTTCAGTTTGAGATGTTTGCCAAGCAGATACGCACCTAAAAAGTCAAATTATTAATCTAAAAAATTCATGCTATGATTGTTTCTTAAATAATGAGGTATTTTATTTACTGCCTAAGTGAAATTAAGAATCGGGACTCTCTACATGTTTTATTATGGGGAAACTATCAAATGCGCATGCATAAAGCATACAAAAAAAAAGAGAGGGGGAAGGTTGTGGCTTTGAAATCCGGATTTTAAATCATTTTGGATATTGGATGTCCTGATCTCAGACTTTGTACTGTACCGATAATAAAAATGAAAATTTATTGAAAAATCTGTATATTAAAATTAAATTAATATCCGTATATCAGTGGCATAGCTGGACATCATGTTGCCCTAGACAGTGAAAAATTTGATTCCCTATAAAGATGAAAAATAAACTAGAGTTCATGTTGTCATGGACAGAGGAAAATTTGACAACCCGACGATGAAAGAAATTTTTTTTTGTGCCTCCGTAGTTTGGATGCACAAACTGCCCTTTCCTAGTTAAGCCACTGCTATATATTTTAGCTTTTGATGTGCTATGGAATTCCAGGAAGAACTTTGATGTGTCGTAGATACGAAATAGTTACAGAGCACTGCTTTAAAACATGATAGATAGAAAAAATATTTTACTTTAAGGCTATTTTTCTCAATAATGTAATTTTAATATACTACTGTTATTTTAATAGTATCGCAATAACATGATCATTTTTGTTAAAAAAATTGTCCACAAATCTTTGAATCAAATTTTTTGTATATAAACTGATTTTAAAATTGCCAAAATGTTTGCAAATCACCAAGCTTGGCAATGTATAATAAAAGAACTCATTCAGCAGAAAGGGAAAAGCCTGCTTTTTGATACAGTACAGGGACTGAATTAAGAACGTCTTCCAAAACTTTGGTGATAAATTGCTAAACTGGTACAAATTTTAACACCTTTCCAAAAAATTCCAAAATTTGAAAAAATTAATTTTACATTTAAGATATTAAAACTAGCACAATTTTCACAAGAATTATGAAAAATCCATAAAAGCTGGCTGCATTTATCGAGGGTCTGCGAATCTTGCTAAAACGTATAGTCTAACAGAAAAAATATATTAACAGCCAGACATTGTACCCGACTTTTGTTAGGTCATCTGGAAAGTTCTGTGGGTTTTTTTAATTACAAATACAATTGAAGCAATACGAAAACATTAGAAAATTTCATTGAATTATAAAAACTATTTTGTTCTATGGCTTTTTGCCATCTCTACAACAGCTGGAATTTTCCTTTTTTATGAATATCATTAGATTTATTTGCAAACGAGATATTATAATGCCATTGGACTGTCTGCAAAGAAATGAACTCCAAGTCATTCAGAGAACTCTGGAGTGACCTGAAAAGATGAAAATCCAAGGCGTTAAGGAATGGTGAATATGGGTAATGAGACAAAACATCTCAGCCATACTTAAGATGTTTTTGTTCGACATTCATTGAAATGCAATGTCAAGCATTGTCACAACAAAAGAAAATACCTCGAAGATAGGCCAGTTCTGGGCACTTCACTTTGATTTCTGCTTTTAAAACTGCTGTATGTGCATAGCATTTTTCAGAATTTATTGTCTGCTTGGTGGTAACATTTCATAGTATACAATTCCTTTGTAATCCTACAACACACAAAGCGTTGCTTTTTTGGGATGCAGTCCCCCTCTTGATGTTACTAATGGAAGTTCTTTTGACTCACCACCAGAATATTTGTTTTGCAACATTACTGTATGGTACTGACTTCACATCTCTAGTACCCAGACGTTTCAAAAATGGAGCCCCTCCAACAAAGAATCACATCTCAAAACTCATGCAAGAGCATATTGTACTCTGTTAAAGTATGGGGAACCTATATATCATAGTAGCTGACATAACCATTATTCAAATAATCATGTTCCTGTATGTTTTGGTTATTTAGTCTTTGGATAGTTCTTGAACTGTATAATGTGGCTATTCAGTGGTAGCTTTTTTTTTTTATCTAAGTCCTTATTTACATGGATGGTCATGCAAATTGAGCATCATCTTAGAGGCTCAAATTTCGACACTTAAATTTTTCAAACCACCTTCAAACTGTGCTATCAGAAATAGAATTTTGTTCACGTATAACACATATGTTACAGTCCGATTAGCATTTTTCTTTTTTTAAAATAAAAGAGCATAATATGATGATGATGAACTTTTGCACTCTTCGTTCTAAGCACTGTGCTAAAACAAGTATTATGCCACAACAGATGCTAGAATATGCAGAGTGAGCAGAAAAGACCATATTTACATATTCACTTTGTCATCCCTTAGCAACAGTAACAAAATAATTAGAAGAAAACACAGTTCTATTTGGAAAATTGCAGAACTTTCCTGATGACCCAATATATATTTTTTACTTGATGGTTTATTTTTTCAAATTTAATTAAACAAAATTACTAAACAGTGGTAATAAAACCTGGGTTCAGCGATTATGAATAGGTTAACTACATGGGTGTTTTTGTTATTTGTAACATAAATAAGAGCAAGTTACCCTTAGAAGTGCCTTCGTCCTTCTGCTCAAAGAGTTAGCCACTGTTAGCTTTTTCATTTTCAAACTTAAAAATAGGTGGGGAGGGAAAAAGACGTTTCAAAAGTGACCACTCAGATTTCAGAACATATCGATCTTTTACGGAATAATTAGAAAGCCTAAAATAAATCATGTTCAATACAGTTAACACTTAGAAGAGGTATTATTACTTTCAGTGGTTAGAGTATATTTAAGGGTGCCTCTTGGATTACTGCTAAGTTGTTTCATTTATTACCAAGTTGTTTCATTTATGGTAACCTGAGTAGTTGAATGTTATGGAAACCCTATTACGACATAACTGGTTGCATGACTGCGGTGAATTTGACTGATGGGAAAAGATTTGCAAGGGCTTGTTTGTGTGTTGGATGTTGGTTAGGAAGTACATTGCTTATTTTATGGCTTACACGATAAAATGGTCGAATATAGTAAGGTTAATTTGAATTTCTGTACAATTTGGAATGAAATGGAAAAAAAGCATTAATTGACTGGTGTGTAATGAAGGTTTACTTAGTGGCTATTATAAGTGTCTTGTTTGTAGGAAGGAAATGCATATGGTTGAACGTCGGAGGGTACCGGTACTATGGAGGATATTTTTTAACTCTTATTTTTTTTTAATTTATGTGACCATGCTAGTACACAGATTCTAGTTCAGATAATTTTAGGTCATTTTCAGATGCTGTTAAGGAATTTTGTTTCACTGAAGACACGGAAATTTCTAAATAAGGTAAGTGGATATTTCCTTTGCATAGTGGTAAGACAAATTTCCTTTTTTATGTTATTTCATTGTTTAAAATGTAGTTTATTGAGATTATATATTTTTTGTTTGACATCAGTCTGAATGTGCATTGAGGGGTCAGTTAATAAATAATATAGAATAATTCAAGGATGTATATTTTCCCTTTAAATGACATTCAGTGTTACTCCTTTCTAATTTACTTGAGCCTTTATTTATAATTTTGTTGCATTTGGTACACAGAATTAAATTTCACTATTTTTAGTAATTTATATTTCAAAGTCTAAAAATACATTGTTAATTTTCTCATGAAGCTTTATTATTTTAACTCATAACTTAGTCATAAAAAATCATTATGGTACAAATATTTCTCATTTTTAACTATTATAAATATTAAAATTTGCTAAATGTCAGTAATGAAACCCACCAACATTTTTCAGAAAATATATTTGATAAGCTTCTTTGGATAAAATCTCCCTTTTGAAAAAAATGTATTTATGATTATTTTTCACTATGACCTGCATAAAAATGCTTGTCACATAATCTTACCAACATCAGAAACCTTTTTCTACATGTTATTTATTTTGTTATACACAAATGCAAACATTTTGCTCTTCAGTTTGTGTATGGACCCTGAATATGTTCTCAAGTTTTATATAAAACATTCAATCTATTTTTGTTATAGTAGAGCCAATTTTTTTTTTTAAATAATGAGTATAACGTTTCCCTAAATATAAATATAAGAACCAGAGCAGTGAGAAAAAGTTAGATTTCAAATTTTACACAAAATTAACTTTTAAAATTTAAAAATATGAATCTGTATTATTTAGAGCATTTTTGTAATTGGAAATATATACCTAGGAACATGATTGATGGCAGAAGAAGAAGTATATCAAAATCATGCAGTAAAGTTTTGAAATCTGGTGACACATATAAAGTTTTTCTTTGTTTTTTTTTTTAGGGGGAGGAGGCAAAAAACTGACACAGTAACTTTCAGAAATTTTGTTTTAGTATGAAAATTGATTTATTAAATGCAGAAAGTTCAACAATTTAAAAAAGATATTGATGCTATTATTTTCTATTATTCATAACTCGAGGAAGTTATTTTCGCATTATTAAAAAAACTTCTGCTGTCATGGATCCCTTGTCCCTATCAGCAAACGCTGTGTGATGAAGATACAGTGAAAGAATTTACACAGCAATGTAAATTTAGATCCAATGTAATATATACAAAACACAGTTTTTTTTTATCAGAAGAAATTCAGCTATATGTAATTTATGTATAAAATATGGCAGTTCTTATATTTTTTTCTGAAGAGTAAAAGTGAAATTACCTGCAGAAGACAATCTCTTTATATGACATTGAAAAATCTTTTGCATGTATAAAGGAAATATTCAATCCAATTTAAAAGTGAAAAATTGAAAGCTATACAGTAATTTATCTGAAGATAACAATTTTGAATAGTTCCAAGGAAGATAAATTTTATCTTGGTCAACTTAACAGGCCTAAAAGAAAGGGAATTAGACATTTGTGATAATTGTCTAATTCCTTTTCCCTAATTGTGAATAATTTTGTTATAGTCAGATGTCAAAGAAGAGGAAAAGTGCTTACCAAGTGGGTCAGATGAAAACAAAACAAAACAAAAAACACACACACACAAAAAAAAAAAAAAACCCTGCATTTTCTCTATATGATATCCACCTCTTTCAAGTAACTAATGCCTTTAATCATTCATTCTCTCTGAAAAAGATGAATCAATAAGAAAGACCAAAACTGTCCAATCCATTCACATTAAGAAGGTACTAAAAACCTGCTGTAATTTTTCGATATTGAAAATATGGGATACCCTAAAAAAGACTGATGATTTTTAATAATGGAACAGAAAGCAAACGAGGAAAGTTATTACTGAATTTAACACAAAATATTTAAAATTCCTCAACTAAGTAAAAATACATGCTACACATCTTTCAAATACAATATCATGAACACTGAAAACAGAAAATTTTTATAAATTGATACCTTGTTTTGCTCCATGTCAACCACATGAGTGATAGTTAAAGGTAATATGTACTCAGGTTCTTTTCTCTTTCTGCAACAGATAGCTCGGCGAATAGCTTGAATGACGTTAAGTAACAAATGCCCAAATCTGCATAACAGGTTCTTTACCACATTCATTTTAGATGCTGAGAAAAAGGGGGAAATATTAAAATCATACATTCAAAAGGAGAAATTCATTATAAAACAGGTATATGAATGTAAATACAGAAATACTGACACTGACTGAAAAATATATTAAATGCTTCTAAAAATAACAATTCCTGTAAACAAAGCAGTTCTAGAGTATATCTGAAACTTTGTTACAATTTAACATTATATTATTTCAAATAAATGACTGATTTTAGAAAAACTTCATCTATTCCAGCAGTTTTCAAACAATTTTGTTCACAGCCCTCATGGTGCATCAAAATTCTTCCATGGCTTATAAAGTCAGAATATAAGCTTAAGCTGTGTGGCTGTTGGAAAGCTGATGTAGTTACATCAATTTAAAGTTAAAAATAAGTGAAACATTTCAAATGCAGAAACAGTTTCTAAAGACATTAAAAACACATATATTTAAAAACCATAACACTGAATAAACAAATCAGAATTAAAAACAAAAATAAGTTTTTTCATTGCTCTTTCATTATCTTAGCATCAAACACAACACAGTCACGTCATTTCCTATTCTAGATTAATTTTCTCATGATACTTGCTTTGGTACTTTCTGATTAACATCTTTTCCAAAATGTCATGAAAAAGTATTCCAAGAGGCAAAGCTATGTTGCCAAAATAGTTACCATGACGCCACCAAAAAAACGTATTTACGTGGCAACCCAGGTACACAGATAGCACATGTTTGTTTTGCCGAGTGAGCAATATCAAATATATGGATGCCCAGCTTTTAAGTAAAAGCAGATCGGCGTACATATGAGAAGAATAACAATGCAACAAAAGTTTTCTAAAAAATTGTGTATTTTATTGCCAGTGTTTCCTGCTTTTTGACTTTATTTCTAGATTGGTCTTGTATGGAATTCTTAGTATGCTGCTATTTTGAAAATAGTCATTGCCTTTTGTGCATTAGTTTGGCAAAATTTTGTTGTCAAAGAGTAAGCAAATTTAGTCATGAACTTGCGAATTTTGGATGGGATGGAAAATCAGAAAGGGTGCTTACATATTATCCCATCGATCATGAAAGTTGGTTACCATCAAACCATGAAAGCTGGTGGAAATCTTGCCAAAGTTTCAGCAATCATTCCTATGGAATTCTGAAGAAACTGAAGTCCATTTACTTAATAAACAATCAATATTCGGTTAAAATGCGCTTTAGCCCACTGCTTGGCGATGTTTTGAAAATCGCCAATTCGGCGCGTTTCTGCGAAACATCTTTGCAATTAATTGCAACCTTCCCGACACGCTCCGCGAAAACCTATTGTAAACAAAACATAGAATTCTAAAGCATAAATTAGTATGGAAACTGTTGCCACAAAAAGATAATAAAATAATATGCAAAACGAACATTACGATCATTAAAATATTTGTCAGTTAGGTTTAAATTAATTATTTACATTTTATGTTGTAATACTTATACATTTTATGCCGTTACATAATCTTCCCGACACGCTCCGCGAAAACGTAACCAAAATGGCATCCAAGAAAGAAGGAATTTTTTTTAAAAGGGCATTAAAATTACAAACGATACCATGTACACACCGTTCCGTTTTAACTTAAAAAAAACATCTGAGAATTGCACAATGTAGGCAACGTACACAAATGAACAAAATAAGCAAAAATAACAAAAATAAATTACAAGAAAATGCCATGTGCACAGCGTTCCGTTTTAACTTAAAAAAAACATCAGCGAATTGCACAATGTAGGCAATGTGCACAAATCAACAAAATAACCAGCTTTCATACACCAATCAATCACGTTTCCCTTGCACTTCCAATAAAGTAATAAATGTACATGTACATTCACTCACCTCTCTCAGCATCACAGCTAAATCCATAGCGACTTGGTATTTAGCGAAATATACGTACGAAAATAGCAAACACTCAATAGAAAAACACCGCATTCAAAGAATAAAACGAGAACTGAAATAACTACTCAAATTAACGCGTAAGAATTTCGAATAAACCGCTACGTCATCTCACATTACCAATAAAACCGTTCTTTATAAAATAGGAAATACGCATGCGCGAAAACTACATGTTTCCGTAGCTTCAAAATACCCAGTCAGCCATGTTGGCGGATATACGGAGTTACCCATGTTGGCGCGTTTATTGCTCATTCAAAAACAATCATCGCCAAGCAGTGGGCTAAAGCGCATTCCAACCCAATATTCAATCCACTTCATTTTTGCTCCTCACAAAAAGGCTTTCATTGATTTGAACTATTTTTTGGCCCTCTAACTGTTTACCAGAAGCTCTGTTTAAAATGCTACAAATATGAACTTCCTACAGATAATTGTTCCAGTCTATTGCTGTTTTATTGGCCATATTCAGTTGCCCATATCATGCCTATTTATGTACACTTTTTTTGATGGTAGAAGCCTTTATAGCACTGAAAATTATCCACTACCTGTCATTCTGTAATTGGTAGGTCCTACACTTTAATATTTTTTTTTTTCAGAATGAAAAAAAAAACTGCAATAACAGTTAATTTATATTACTGTTAAAAAAAAAAATAGGTGGCTTATCAAGAATCAATAAACAAGTGAAAAAGCGCATGGATGCACAAAACAAATGTTTAATGGGTGGGTGTGTGACATCACACTTAATAATTGTTGTCAGGTAATGTGATTTAGTGCCCTAATTGGCACTAAATCACATTACCTGACAACAATTTCATAATCAACAGAATAATTCATAAGTACCTCAGAAAGCAACCTTGCTTTTAATCACAGCAGCTATCCCCCTCCCCCCCCAAAAAAAGAAAGAAACAAAAAAAGAAAGAAAAAACTTTGCACATAGGTTACTCATCTTTCAAACATATCTAAAACCCACACTAGAATTCTCTAGTGTCAAATTTTGTCTTCAGTGTATTGCTGCAAAAAAATGAGATTTCCTTCAACAAAAGTAAATTCAGATGAAGCTTTTAATGGTACTTGCGTATTATTGCAACCACCTTGGCAGAAGTCACAAAATTATCAAAATGCACAAATTCTGCAGCAGTAATGCACATATACAAGAAGGAGTAGCATTTGATAAGTAGCCTGTTAGCAATGCCGGCTTTGTACTATTCTCCGATTTTTAAGTGAAATTAGATCCCTGTGTGCACGAGGAAAAGAACAGAGAAAAAACTTACAGAAGAATTTAAAGAAATAGGTGTTTTATTAATTTAATATTTTTTGTATTGTATATTTCTTATTTATTATTAAAATCTGTATGTTTTCTTTTGATAGGTTGATAATGTTTGCCAACTTAAGATACAGATAGTTGGGAAAGTTTGACAAAAAAGTTACGAAAATCACCAACTTGCACTAGATAAGCAATTTTCATCTTTCCTTCTATAAAAATTGCCCAATTGCACCAAGATGGTTATGTTAATATGTAAGTACCACTTTTTTTCTAAAAGAACCTTGATTCCATTCTAAAGCAGCTCCCATCAGTGGCCAAGTGATAAACAACCCTGAATACTGGTAGTTTGACCTGCTTTGGGTTCAAACCATGCAAATGGGCTAGCTGCATGGTTGGATTATATGTTTTTTCCAGTGTTATGAGCCAGTCTCCCTCAGAAAGTCATTCCATCTTCTTAGGCAGATAACCCTCATAGCTTTACCATATTCAAAAAGCCTAATCTAACTTAACCATTCTAAAACCACATGGGCTAATTATCATTCTCTAAAACTACTGGACTATTTCATGAAATCCCTACAAGCCACCCATTCTGCCCCAAGGTGCTACTGCACACAGTCTGGAAACCACTTATCTACTCACTAGAGAAAAAGAAAGTAAAGCAATCTCAAAGTAAATAATTTTTGCCTCCCCCCCCCAAAAAAAAAGCGACAAAACTTTTAAGCTGATATAAAATGATATTAACTTGCATTCAAAATAAAAAGAAAAGACAAAAAATCACAAATTACAGTTAAGCTGTTTGAAGAATGGAAGGAAATATAGATTGGAATTCAGTTTCCAATACTTAAACTTTCCAGATCCACTTAAATTTTCCCATTCAAGTTAGTAACTCCAATTCTAGTCCTTAGTGAATACAGAAATATTAATATCCTAATAATACATAAAAAAATCCAAGGTTCATTTACTTACTATTGAATAAACTGAAAGTGAGTGCAGAGAAATTATTTAGTATAACAAGGTGAGGTAATTATGCCAAAGAGATTCATTAAATAAGTTTTTTGATTCAATAAATGAAATAAATTTTCATGACACAGAAATATATAAAATCTTGCACAAGGTATATAATGATACATGGATCATAGTTTTAGCATTTCTTGTTGAATTAACAGGATGTTTAAATATTCTCAATAAAAAGCTGTACAGGGGAAAAAAAACATACTATACTTATATTAAACCTTTTGAGTTTAACTGCGCTCCACAAAAATTCAACTTTAAAATATTTCATCATTTCTTATATCTTAAATCTTGCCCCATTATTTCAAATGAAAAATCTAAAAAAATATGCAAGAAAAATAGCATTCTGAAGAAAGATGCACTGATTTTAATTATTTGTAATGCAATTCTGCATTACTTTTATTACCATTAAAACGAATGTGAATGCACTAGAAAAATCTACAAATGGAGGTTATTTGCCAATGAAATACTAATCTTATTCAAGGATCTGAAGATAGAGATTTGATCAACTTTCATTCATACCTGTCAAAAGATAAATGCCTCAGTTATGAATTTTTGCAATAGGAATAATTGTTTGTTTGGGAGCATATTTATATGCAGACCATGTTTCTCACAGTTGAAAATTAATAAGTCTGAGAAAAGAACATGACTGACCAATAAGCATCTATAATCCATGATGAAGGAACTTTCTAGGATTTTTCTGCCTTGGATTAAGGTGGATTGAATTAAGGTGATGGTAAGATCTGTAGCGACGACTGCTGTATTTCAGCTCAAATACCTCAAATAAAGGCATATGGCAAAGCAATTTTCTTAGTTTTTTACACACAAAGCTTAACACTGCTTGTTGTACCAGATGAGCAAGTTTATTCTGCATCTTCCATACTTCTTGTTAAGCACAATATTCACATTACAGAAAAGCTACTGAGTAATTAAATCCTCAATTTTAATAAATTGACTTATAAATTCTTTACAGCAATTCAAAAGTCTTTGCAGTAATATTATTGTCAGCTTAATTCAGATTTTCTCAGAAAAGATTCATATTTTCTCTTTCAAATTAAGTTCACAAATGTTTCTTTAATATACTCAATATAGCATTTAGCTACATCAGAACCCTGAATTGTCAAAAATGTTCTTTGTGTCCTGAACCTATTTTATGTGCTGAATAAGCATGTGGACCATATACAAAATCAGAAACACAGTTATAATTCAGTGTGGATTTCGTACAGGTCTTGGAAGAAAAGCAATTTTGGATACCCCTTTACAGAGTTTTTCTATATTATTTTAAGAATGTCTTATATATTTAAGGAACTATTGGGACTACAACATATAAGAAAAAATGGAAAACTGGAAAAGTGCACTTGGACCGGAAAACCGGAAAGTGAACTTGCTTTATTTAATACTCAGACATACATAGCTTAAACTATCTTTATAAAAACAGCAACTATTTTTTTCAAATGTGCTGCACTTTAAAATCCTTTCCTTAAAGACAAATCGATGACTAAGGATATTTGAAGTAATAAATAATATTTTGACCATTAGAGAAGTAAAAAAATTATTGTGGATGTGAAGCCTATTATTGCAGCACAAGATAAAATCTAAAAATTTAGTGTTCTTTATTGTTAGCGAAATTTGGCTCTAATGGCTGATGACAATCTTACAGAAACTACTGAAAAAAATAAACTAGAAATTTTGTTATAGCATATAAACTAGACTTAATACAACATAAGCATAACAGAAATACATGAAATCTAAATTATCAAGTGAGCAGTAAGAAAGTGTTAGGATATTACTTTATAACATAAACTCACATGTTGTACCAGTTTTTCAGACAATATCGGCTTATTTTCTAACATTCCTAATTTCTCCAATAGTCTTTGGAAATGTTTCAATTTCTACATGCTGGTTAATTTAAAAAAAAAAAAAATGTTCACAGGAAGAAAACGTCTGTATCAAATTCAAAACCCTCAAGTTATATAAATTATTATTTTCATCATCATTAACTCTTATAAGCTCACAATTAAAAGAGTTGATAAACATCAACTTACTTCAATTACAAATCAGCGTATAAAAATACACAGGTCATTTTAAAAAACTTCCGTTGGCAATACAAAGTCAATTGCTGTTTTTATGGTAAGTGCATCATTGTAATGCATTTATTACATCATTTATGCATAATTACTACAATATTATTACCCGAAGGTCTTATCACTGTCGATATACTATCTGCTATATTTATTACACTTTCAACAGCGCTAAATTCAAAATCTTAAGAAAAACAAATGACAGCTCGGAAAAATGTTCGCGCACTTAAAATTCATGAAGGGATTCACTCTGGACAAAATACTTGTACCACAGAAAAAAAAAGGAAACTGTTCCACACTATCAGACGAATTAACGCACCGCAGAAAAACATTCGAAAGGCGAAGTATAAAACGCTGCCATATTCGAATGCGAAATGAATGTACTTCCAGAGGCTCGGTGGTAACTCACACCTGACACAAGAACTTGTTAAATGTGCCGTAGTGGTTCATCATCACTTTCATAAATATACCATATGTCAAATTTACCTTTCACAATCAAATATTAATTTTAAAGGGACTTTGCTGAGAGTTGACAAGTTTGAAGTTGCAGTATATAAATAGTGTTTTGTGGATATTTCAAATATTAATTGCACAATGATCGCGGCTTACAGCGACACTTGGAATTTGGAAATATTTCAAATATATCTCTGCCATACACTGCTCGACATTGAAAATACAACATTGGTCAGAAATGGTCACTGGTCAGGAGTGGTCAGAAATTTATGCAAATTTTAGAGTAGATGCACGTCACTGAGTTATGCGAATGATGCGAAATGCGCAACTCTCCAACGCACGGGAAGTATACAAGTGAAGGAACATGCAGAATGGGCAATATTCATGTCGTTTTTTCTGCCAGACGAATTTTGAAGAAAGCTGGTTTTTGTCCCGGAGGATACGTGTAATAGGAGAGAATGCCAGGCTGCCGTCAACGAAGGCACTTCCAGCAGATAGACGATTTTATGTGGGGTATGGTGATCGGACCGAGAAGGGCAGGTTGGTCCTTACGTCAAATCGCAGATGATACCCACATGGATGCGAGCACGGTGCATCGGCTATGGCGAACATGGTTGGAACAAAGGAATGTGGGACGAAGGAGGGATGCAGGTGCAGCAAGAGTGACGTCAGCACGCGTGGATCGACGCATCCGCCGACAAGCTGTGGCGGTCCCGAAAGTCACTTGTACCGCTATTCTGCCGCATGTGCAAGATACCCTGGATGTTCCCATCTCGACGAGAACCATTTCCCGTCGATTGGTTCAACGTGGCCTGCACTCACGGCGTCCGTTAAGGAGACTGCCATTGACCCCACAGCATAGACGCCAACGTTTAGAATGGTGCCGGACTGGAGTGATGTGGATGACAGAATGGCGAAACGTCATGTTCTCAGATGAGTCATGCTTCCGTTTATCCAGTGACAGTCGCCGCATACGTGTATTGCGTCGACGTGGAGACAGATCTAATCCGGCAGTAACTGTGGAACGCCCCACCGCTCGACAACGTGGCATAATGGTTTGGGGCGCTATTTCCTACGATTCCAGGTTACCTCTAGTTCGTATTCAGGGCACTATGACGGCCCAACGTTACTTGGATAATGTACTGCGGCCGGTGGCAATCCCCTACCTTCAGGGGCTGCCTAATGCAATTTTTAGCAGGATAACGCCCGACCACGCAGTGCTCGCATCTACCAACATGCTCTGCGAGGTATACAGATGCTTCCCTGGCCACGTACTCTCTTGACCTGTCACCAATCGAACATGTGGGGGATGTGATTGGACGCCGTTTGCAGACTCTGTCCCTGCTTCGTTCAGAAGACGAACTGTGGCAAATGGTTGAAAGGGAGTGGAGAGCCATCGCTCAGGACACCATCCGCAGTCTTATTGACTCTATGCCTAGACGTGTTTCTTTGTGCATCACCATCCGCGGTGGTCCTACATCCTACTGAGCTGACAGTTCTCGCTCTGTATTTTGACAATCATTTTGAAATAAAGATCACTTATTACTGCTTGCTGTCTCTGTCTTTTTTCCAAATTTCATCGCTTTCTGACCACTCCTTCTTGGTGTTGCATTTTCAACGTCGAGCAGTGTATATGCAAATATTGAGAACTCAATAAGCCTTTCTAATATTGAATGTTTTCTGTAAAGCTTTGTGAACAGAGCGTTCAGATCGTCATTCCTTGGTAAATTACATTTGCAGTTTTATTGTTCAGATTTACAGAGAATCTATTTAACATTATTCATGCCAGAGAATGGAATTATCAGTCAACTCTCCGATCGAACGAGTCTGTCAAGAAACTAGTCCACAGCAACAAGTGGAACTCAGTCGTGCTATCTGAACTTGTGTGCCTGCTGCATTCTTTGCAGAACCTTTATTTCTCTGAGTTTTATATTGTAAAAATAATTATCTTTTCATGGAATGTTTCTGTATCAGTATTGAAATAGGATCTATTATAATGTACTGCTTCTGCCTTCTTATACAACCATGTTGAAAATTGTGTAATATTTAAGTAAGTACTAAAAAACATACAGAATTTGCGATCCGCAGTTTCAAGACCGGGTGGCATTAGATGAATCTTACTCTATCAAAAATACTAATTAAATTATGCTAAAATTAATTAACCTTAAGCTGTTTCGTGATTGCTTTTCGTATCTTCATGTATGAAAGACGGGAAAAGGGTATTTACTTCAGATTTTTTGTACCCAACTGTCAAGCCTATATTTTTACAAATTTGTGTAGCAACGGCCAAGTGCGTTTCCATATTTACAAAGCCTACAGACCTTTTCTTTTGCGGTTTGCTCCAATTCGTTAAAACGGGAAACGTAGTGTTACAGAATGCTGTGCTTGGTGACTTTTGTTTCATCGCCTTTGCTACTTGTTTATGAAATTGGTGAATCAAAAAGCATTAATATAGAAATAGCGCGTACTGGAATAAAATATAATTTTAGTTATACTTACTCATAATTTAAGTAAAAAAATAGGTATCCGATGCTCTTAAATATTATATGGTTTATTTTGCGTTTTTGATTTATTTTACTATAGCTCCCTGGATTTCTAGAAATGGTTTAGCCTAGACCTATAATGCTTGTTTATGTGCTTTGAAAGTTGTATATTTTCCTTTCGTTGTTCGTCGATACCTAAATTATCATAGCCATATTGAATTCATACAGTGTAAATGCACTGCTAACCCGGCTTTCCAAGTAACATGCCCATGTATGACGAGATACCGTCACAAGGCTAAGCGCATGATGGTACGATTCAGCGATTAAATATTTCAGCCATTATTAAATTCTTCAGTTATGATGTAACAGGCTTGTTGTGAACTCAGCCGATAGATGGCAATAGTGATCCTCTGAACTGAGAAATAATTTTATTTTGTTAGGTTTTGGAATATAGCTAGATGTGTCTGGTCAGGTGTGAACTGTTCCTCATTATAATGTGTCAATAAGGGAATAAAATCTAAATTATTTTTAATTACTCTCACCGAAGCTCAGTAAATCAAGGACCAGGTAAAGAGCTTTTATTTATATTTGTTTTGTTTCATAGTGCGAAAATACTGGGAGCTGTAGTAATTGAAAGTGGCACAACCAACCAAATTAGAGAAGTTAAAGAGTAAAAGAAAAACCATTCAAACTTCTTTAACTAAAATAGTGAATAAAATAAATGACACATTGAAAGGGGACAATATTGATTATGACGATTTGTATGATTTAAAATATCAGTTTGAAGAAAAAAAATTTATCAGATCTATCAGCTAGATTATACCATAGAACGCATTATAAGTGATTCAGAAATGCTTGAAGCTGATGTTTTGACAAGTCAGAAATACCGCGAAAAGATTACGAGTTCCAAATCGAAACTAGAAAGGTACGTTAATTTCGAAACGAATCGTACGTTTTGTTCGTTAATCCAAACTAGAAAGGTACGTAAACTAGAAAGGTACGAAACTAGAAAGGTACGTACACGTAAAAATTAAAATTGATGCACACAATGAATCCTCTAGAATTTCTGAGGAAGGGGTAAGTGTTAATTATCCTGATGTTAAACTGCCGAAATTAAAAATAGAACCTTTCGACGGCAAATGGAAAAACTGGCAAGTATTTTGGGGACAATTTGAAGGTGCAATTCATGAGAATAAAGAATAATCAAAAATTGATTTTAACCATTGAAAATCGTTCTTAAAAGATTCCACATTAAAATTTATACAAGGATTGATATTAATGCAAAATAATTACGATTTAGCTGTTGAACTACTAAAAGAACGATTTGGTAAAGCCGAAATTATTGTACGTTCACATGTAAACAAACTTTTAGGCTTAATTCCTGTGAAATCATGTTCGAATTTGAAAGAACTGAGACAATTACATGACACAAATACTATTCAGATTCGACGTCTCGAAACAGCCGGAGTAGAACTAAATACACTGCTGGCCACCCAAATTGCAACACCAAGAAAGCAAGAGATATCGCAACAAAGTTTATTCAGTAGATAACATGTTGACCCAGTATCAAATGATTAAATATATAGACTTCTGTGAAGTGTGGTTCCTTCCAGAATTAGTAGCCAGAGTAGCGCCATTGTTGGAGATCACCGCTGCCACACGCCTCGGCATTGATTCAAAGAGACTTTGGATCTGTTCTTGGGGTACAGCAGATCAAGCAGCTTCCACACTTTTCCTCGCGTTGCCAAAGTTGATCTGGTGTGGCAGCTTGGGATGTAATCTGGGTCAATCGTTCAGCAATCATGGACCACATGTTTTCTATCGGCGAAAAATCCGGAGAGCGAGCTGGCCAGGGAAGGAATTCAATCTGGAGGTTGACGAAGAACCCTTGGACAATGCGTGCCACGTGTGGTCGCGCATTATCCTATTGAAATATGGCTGTGGGCAAGCCCTGAAGGTAAGGAATTACAACTGGCTCCAACACCTCGGACATGTAGCGCTGGCTGTTTAAAGTACCGGAAATGGGTACTAGAGAAGTGCGAGAGTGATATCCAATACCGCCCCATACCATAATACCGGTGCAGGACCAGTGTGGTGGTTCATAACGCAGCTGTTCAGCATCCTCTCTCTACGGTGTCTCCAGACTCAAATCCGATCATCGTGGTGTTGCAGACAGAAGCGTGATTCGTCAATAAAGACAATTTCGTTCCATTTTGTCGTCCAGATCCTACTTTCATCGCACCATTGGCGGCGGAGACGTCTGTAGTTCCGCGTCAAGGGTAGACGAAGCAATGGACGTCTTGCGGACAGACCACTCTGGTGTAAACGGCGTCAAAAGATAGGCGCAGACACTAGATGATGCGTTATAGACTGAATGTGTTGTGCAATGGTTCGTGATGTGACTGAGCGATCCGTCACTGCCTTGCGAACAATGTTCCTGTTATCACGTGAAGTGGTGCACTGAGGTAGAGGCGATCGAACACGTCGGTCCGTCGTGCCCTCCTGCATATAACGGTCACATATATGCATTACAGTTGTTTGGTTTCGTCCAACACGACTACCGATTTCCCTGAAAGCTAATCTACACTCTCGGCAGGCGAATATCCTTCCTCTGTCGAACTTGGACACTTGATCAAATGATGATCGCTGTTTACTACGAGGCACAATTGATCGTTTTTTTGAAAAAAAAAACTACAAGAAAAACACAATTGCCGAACTTGAAATCGTCGAAATCTCCAAGCCTTAAATAGCACTTTGAAGTGGCGTTTATTTTTAAAACTTCATCTCCCACATTATAATTCACCTCTCTTCTCTTTTTATCGTAATAGAATTGTTGTTTCCTTTGGGCTATTTCTGCATTTCCTTTTGCTTCCGTGTCAAGTTCTGGATATCCTTCATTTTAAATTCTTCTGCCAATCTAAAAAAATCCACACCTAGAATAATACATGTTTGCAGGTTTCGCACAATATAAAAAAAAATTTTACCTGCTCGTCGTTGATACGCACAAAAAGTAGTACTTTCCCTTAGCATCTACACTTTTCTCCTTGGGCCGCTATGACATTCGTGTCTCTTGCACTAAAAATTCTGTAACGGCGAAAGTGCTTCTTGAAAAATCTTTCCGAGACAAAACTACTTTGCGCTCCTGTATCCAATAGAGCCGTCGCCGGTATGTTGTTAATTAAAACTTCAATCTTCGGTAAACTCAAATTTTTCACGACCACGGTGTTTAATTTAATTGTGGAAGGATTTTGCGCGACTTTGGACTTCTTCACCTTCCTCGAAGAAATCCATCTTAGTTTAAATTCTTCGTATTCTGGTTACCTTCTACATCTTCGCTCGTTTTTCGATTGAAGTCTCGTCGTTCGCCGCTCGATTTAGGAGATACCTCTTTCTTCGGCCATTGCTTCGCCTTGTTCCCGTAACTCTGGTTTTGCTTCTGCTTTCTTTTCTTTTCGCCATCGACGGAACAGATGGCCCACTGGGTTAGGTGCTTTTCAGCCTGATGGATCCCGTCGATGGAATTTAAAGTATATATATATATAAAGAGCTGAGTAGTGTGTCCTCCTGCAATTGACCACGTTAAACGAGGAGCATTGAAATAAGGACCAGAACATGGAAAAAGGTGCATGATGGGGACTGCTGAGACTAAGGGGAACACTTATTATGGTGCATGTTAGGCAGACATTTATACAGTTACGGTACATGTTGGGCATACACTATTATGGTACATGTTAGGCATACAGTTATATTAAAGATAGCTATATAATCAGGAACAGATGCAAAGATGAGCAAATACATTGTACATGTTAGGCATACACTATTATGGTACTTGGTAGGCATGCAGTTTTGCTTCTGCTGGGGTCTTGGCGAACTCCACTGACTTCTTCGCTCAAATTGGCGACGTCGTTCGTTGTCTGCTGTTCCTCGGCTTTAAATTGTACGGCGAGCTCAACGAATTTATCTAACGTCGTTGGGTTTCTTAGCTCGATGAAATCTTGAACTTAGGGCAGTAGCCTAAGAAGTATACTTTGAATAATTTCAGGATCCGGCCGACTTCCATACAAAAGCTTGAAAACTTGAATTTTCCTCAAGATAAAATTTGACAAATCTTCTATCTTTTCCTGATAGCGACTAAAAAGTTCCGCCTCCAGTCTGGCTCGATCTCGTACTATAGGAAATGCTTTCACCAAGGAATTTTTAAAATTTTCGTAAGTGTATGTGGGCCTTCCCGGTTCCCCCAAGAGATTCTTTCCAATACACTTGAACCAATTCAGCGCTTGACCCTTCAAAGCGCTGGTGGCAAGAGTGACTTTCTAAAATTCGTGAACTGGATATAACCTGAAATGGGCGTCTAGCTTTTCCAGGAAATTAATTACGGCTGACTTGCCGTCAAAATTTGCCGCTGGCTTCATGGCTGCCCGCATGGTTTGTACATTGTAGCTAAATCCTTTTAGGGCAGAATGTGATATCTCAGGGTTCTGCACAGGTGCTGCAGGTATCTCAGAGCGTGCTTTTACGTGATTGCTTATTGAAATAAATCCAAGTGCGTCAGTATTAGTAAATCTTGCTACGCACCATTTAGTTAGAGGCCAACCTCGCGTCATAAGCTCTGTGAGCGACGACTATTTACTTTCTATTTAGTTTAATTTTAAATTTATCTGATTGTTCATTTTAGACCCAAGTGTTGTCTTTTACTTTCTGTATCCCTTCCGAGTTGGGAAGTGGTTTGTAAATAATAGTAATTTAATAATAGAGGATATTAAATCCCTTTCAAGTGCAGTTATTCGCCAACTCAATCACAGAATTCTATAACAGAACATAGCTGCATTCAGCTCCCTGTTCCAGATCAGAACTTTAAGCTGTCACAAAGATGTTTTCCAAGAATATGCACCGAACACTCAGTCCTGACACTGACGCCCGAAGAAAAATAAGAGAATGGCCTGAAAGACAAGAAAACGAACATGAGATACCTGCAGTACCTGTGCAGAATCCTGAGATAGCACCTCCTGGTCTAGAAAGATTTAACTACATCGTACAGACCATGCGGGCAGCTATGAAGCCAGCGGCAAGCTTTGACGGCAAGACAGCCGTAATTAATTTCCTGCAAAAGCTAGACTCCCACTTCATGCTATATCCAGTTCATGAATTTCAGAAAGTCGCTCTTGCTACCAGCGCTTTGAAGGGCCAAGCGCTAAATTGGTTCAAGTGTATCGGAAAAAATCTCTTGGGGGAACCAGGAAGCCCCACATATACGTACGAAAATTTTAAAAATTCCTTGGTGAAAGCATTTCCTGTAGTACGAGATCGAGCCAGACTGGAGGCGGAACTTTTCAGTCGCTATCAAGAAAAAATAGAAGATTTGTCAAATTTTATTTTGAGAAAAATTCAAGTTTTCAAGCTTTTGTATGGAAGTCGCCCGGATCCTGAAATTATTCAAATTATACTTCCTAGGCTACTGCCGCAAGTTCAAGATTTCATCGAGCTAAGAAATCCAATGACGTTAGACAGGCTATTTGAGCTCGCCGTACAATTTGAAAGCCGAAGAACAGCATACAACGACAGACGTCGCCAATTCGAGCGAAGAAGTCAGTGGAGTTCGCCAAGACCCCAGCAGAGCCTAAACCAGAGTTACGGGAATAAGGCGAAGCAATGGCCGAAGAAAGATGTATCTTCTAAATCGAGCGGCGAACGAAGGGAATTCAATAGAAGAACAAGCAAAGATGCCGAGGGCAACCAGAATAAGAAGAATTTAAACTAAGATGGATTTCTTCGAGGAAGGTGAAGAAGTCCGAACTAGCGCAAAACCCTTCCACGATAAATTTAAACACCGTGGTCGTGAAAAATTTGAGTTTACCGAAGATTGAAGTTCTAATTAACGACATACCGGCGACGGCTCTGTTATATACAGGAGCCCAAGGCAGCTTTATCTCAGAAAGATTTTTCAAGAAGCACTTTCGCCGTTACAGAATTTTTAGTGCAAGAGACACGGATGTCATAGCGGCCCAAGGAGAGAAGTATAGCTGTTTAAGGAAAGTGTTGTTGTTCGTGCGTATCAACGACGAGCAGGTAAAAATTTTATTTTATATTTTGCGAAACCTGGAAACATGTATTATTCTGGGCGTGGATTTTTTTAGATTGGCAGAAGCGAAACTAGATTTCAAATTGGGAGAGTTAACGCTACATATGAAACCAGTAGCAATCAAGAATGATACGGCCCTGCAGCTAGACTTGCAGCACTTACCGGCAGAAGAACAAGAAAAACTGCAGTTCGTGGTAACTGAGTTTTCAAATTTATTTAGCGATGTACCGGGTTTCACACAGGTAGTAAATCATAATATTGAAACGAGGGATGCTCAGCCAGTTAGGCAAAAGCCTTACCGCTACGACAAAGTTAAAGAGAAAATTATTGAATGCCATATTAAAGACATGCTGAAAAATAAAATCATCACGCCGATTTCTAGCAGTTATGCTAGCCCAGTAGTTCTATGCAAGAAAAATAATGATTATCCGATTACGCACCCGAAGCGGTGGCGTTTTGCTATAGATTATCGGAAGTTAAATTCCGTCACAAAATATCTCGTATATCCTCTGCCGATAATCGAAGAGATAATTCGAAACATTTCCTCTACAAAGTACATGACCACATTAGATCTTACCAGTGGCTATTTTCAGATTGGGGTAAAACCCGAAGATGTCCCAAAACCGCGTTCCTAACTAAGTCTGGCACGTACGCATTTTTTAGAATGCCTTTTGGTTTATCTGGCGCGCCGGCAACTTTCCAAAGATGTATGGACATTTTCTGTAAGACCGGTCCTTGGTAAAAGTACGTTCATATATTTAGACGATATTATAATTACGAGTAGTAATCTAGAGCAACACTTACAAGATTTAAGAAAAGTGTTTTCATTATTTAATGAAGCTGGTTTGAAGATAAATGCGTCCAAATGTAAATTTGCCGCAAAAGAGTTACGTTATTTAGGATTTAAAATTTCTCAAAATGGAATCGAAACGGATCAGTCAAAGATAATAGCTATTAAAAATTATCTTGTTCCTAAAACAGAGAGGAAGTTATCGTCGTTTCTCAGGATGTGTTCATACTATCCGTCCTTCATTAAAGACTTTGCCAAAATAGCTGAGCCGCTGCTAAAGTTGAAAAGAAAGAAAGCGAGGTTTTCGTGGTCAGCAGAAGCCAACTTGGCGTTTCAAAAATTGAAAGACGCATTGAGTCAAGCTCCCGTCTTAAAATTTCCGGAGGGGGATAAAGGATTAGAAATTTCAGCGGACGCTTCAGATTTTGCGACTGGGGCAGTGCTTTCTCAAAATGGGCAACCCGTGGCCTTTTTAAGTCGAACATTAAATGAAACCCAGAGAAACTATTCGGCCACAGAAAGGGAAACTCTCGGAGTGTTATCAGCAGTGCATAAATTTCGTGTTTTCTTTAGAAGTCCTCCAGTAACTGTATGTACCGACCACGCGGCGGTCACAAGACTCTACTCTGGGAAAAATTTATCACCCAGATTAATAAGGTGGGCACTTAAATTGCAAGAATATAATGTAGTAATTAAACACACGCCGGGAAAAGAAAATGTTGTGGCAGATGCTTTAAGCAGAATTAATTTGGATGAAAACGGGAATACAGTTAAAATAGCCATGCTGACATCCAAAGTATTGGATTCTCGTGAAACAGTAATAGCCGAACTCGGAAAAGATCCGGAGTTCAAAAATATATACAATTATTTGGCCGACCCTGAAAATTTTAGTCATCCGGATATTGTACCGATAAGAAATAGGGCAGCAAATTATGAAATAATTGACGGACTGTTATTTTATACGAAAACGACTAATGAGAATCATGAATATAGACCGGTTATCCCAGCTAGCATTAGATTGAATGTATTAGAAGAGTTGCACGATTGTGCCATTTCGGTCCATTTAGGTATAAGAAAAACCGTCCAAAGAGTTCGCGAGGCAGTTTTCTATCCAGAACTGCAAAAGTTTACTAGGGCGTTAGGCCCAAGTGTGGTCTTTGACTTTCTGTATCTCTCCCGAGTTGGGAAGTGTGTAAATAGTAGTGATTTAATAAGAGGAGGATTTTAAATCCCTTTCAAGTGCAGTTATTTCCAGCACAGTATCTACATCAGAACAAAGCCAACATATTTTTCAGCTCCCTTAATTCCGTTAAAACGCGCGTCTGCAAAAATTGTAGTAGATTCAATTCTAAATAAGTATATTTTAAAATACGGGGCGCCCCTAAAAGTTATTTCCGATAATGGTCCCCAGTTTGTTAGTAACATTTTTGAGGAAATGTGTGCAAAACTGGGCATACGTCACCTAAAGATGGTCCTGTATCGTCCGCAGTCAAACATAGCGGAACGGGTTAATAGAAATGTAGTGAAAATTATTCGAAGTTACGTTAAAAATTACCACTCTACCTGGGATAGCCATATAAATGAATTTGCATTTGCCCTTAGGACCGCCAAACACGATACTACACAAATAACACCCGCTGAACTGTTTCTTGGAAGAAAAATTTTGACACCCTTAGATAAACTTTTCTTTGTCCAGGAAAGGGCAGAAGAATTTAAAATGACTGACGTCCAGAAATTGATACGGGAAGCATCGGGTAACATGGAAATGGCCCAGAGGAAACAAAAATTATATTATGACCAAAAGAGAAGAGGGGTCAAGTACAATGTGGGAGATGAAGTACTTAAAATTAAGCATACCTTGTCAAATGCCCCAGAAGTAAAGGTGGGGAAATTTTTTCCGCGTTTTGAAGGTCTGTTCATCATCGAGAAAGTTACAAAAGCGGTGGTAATATTAAGAAGAAACGACGGGCAGAAAATTACTGCGAATGTTGATCAGATAAAACCTTTCTACAACCGTAATAAAATGGAAATGTTTAAAGATTTTTTCCAGGATCCGAGGCAACCCATTCTCACGGAAGATGGACTTCAGCGAAAACAGCAGGAACCAGCAACAATGGCATTGAGAGAACAGAAAAAGAAAGCTCTCCCTCAACAAAGTAGAAGAAATAAGAACCAAAAATGTGGATTTAAAAGAAAGACGGACGATGCAGGTGCAAGTAATAAAAGACGAAAGCAGAATGGGAAAGGACATCCCAAAGTAGCCAAGAGGACTGCGGAAACATCGGAGAGGTGCCTGAGAAGCAAGCAGCCTCGGCTGCAGGCTGAGGATCAACGTCCCGAATGCAGCAGGAACCAGGAGCAGCGACGAACGAGGGCCCAGGAGCGAAGGGCCAGTCCAGCAAACGCCCATCAGATCACCTTCCTCCCCAGCGCAAGTACCCCAGGATGGAACGAGGGAATTATAAAAGGAAAAGAGATGAGCAACAAGCTGGCAATGACCAACATCCAAAGGCAAGGAAACTGGCCCAAACTTCAACCTACCCAACTTTCAAGGATTGGGCCAAGAAAAGGATGGCTGACCACAACAAGATAAGTAGTATTTCCTATTCCAACGTTTAGTTAATTTTCGAGTGCACTGCAAGTTGCAGGATCTATTTTACCTCAAGCGAGGTTGAGTTTACGCCAAGTGGGCGATAGATAATTACTTATCTTGAATGAAAAAAAATATTTTTGTTTAAAATTGTAATTCTGCAAAGATTTAAAATTACTTAATGTTTGTAAAGTAGATTCTGAAGCATTGTAAATAGATTAGTTTTGTAAAAGCAATGAATTGCTGAAAAAAAATGTTAACTAAATGATTTTGTATTATGCTTTGTCGAAAGACTTGTAAAATTTCTAGAATGTAAAGTCGGAAAATGGAAGAACACGATTTAGTCTATGGACTATAATTTCAGTGTCATGTAATGTTTCAGAAAAGTACCTTGAGAAAAGAATAGGAAGCACTTGCTGTAAACTTAGAAATTTAACCTACATTTGTATTTCATGATTGGTATGAAATTGTTAAGTTTCATAAAATGTAACAAATGATATTATGCTATCAATGCACGTTAAGTGCAAAGTCAATGTGAATGAAGCATTCTATGTGCAAACTGCGAATTGTATGCATGAAAAGTTAAAGTTTGAGTAAATTTAGAATGCAAGTGTTAAAAGGCTCTCCACCAAATACACTTAAAGTGTCAGACATGAAGCTAGTAGAACCTCAGGTTTAGCTGGATATAGGGCGTCTTTTGAGGTCTCGTATGTCAAGTTCTAACTAATGTTAGTCGATCGTAGGTGGGAGATTTGAACACCCCCGAACACTGAAAAAACCCGCAATTGCGGTTTGCTTTTCATCCAACACCGGTGAGAGAGCATTGGGG
>KK120593.1:392364-422587 GCA_000611955.2 Stegodyphus mimosarum | reverse complement strand
GTTTTTCATATCAGCTCCACCACAGCCAAGGGAGCGGACAAGCCAGTACCAGTACGGTCCCTGTCGAGCCTGATCCCATCCTAGGTACAATACCCGGGTTCTAGTCCTGTGAAGAATAAGGTACAATAGTACCTGATATTTTACCCCCGTGGTTGAGACTGTCTAAGTACAGATCCTAGCCAGTACTTCCCAGGAATTCTCCTGAGTCAACCCCCGGGGGGAATTTGCTGGAAGGAGTAAGATGTAGATGAAAAAAATATACAAAAAAAAAACAGATGAAGAGTTATGTACAAAGCAAGTTTCGTCTGTAAATTTTTTTCGCCGACAACTATTGTTTTGTAAGGGTTGGCCTAAGTTTAGAAGAGTTAAATTTTGACTATTTCTTTAGAATTGCAAGTTTCAACATGGTCCGTTTGGACCACAGTAGTTCAACGTTTGCAACTCTGGCAGGAAGTATGTAAGGTTTTAGTTAAACTAACAAAGTTTTATTTTAATTTAAATCTTTCTATCTGTTCTCATTTTAAACTTCCCGTTAGAAGAAGCGCGCGTTTTCAGCTTATGCTAATTTGAAGTGGAGCCAACGACTATTTAAGCAAGAGGTAGAAACCTCTGTGTGAGAGAGCTTTTAGTCTCAGACCACGATCATTCTATTCGACGTTTTACTGACTAGCTAGCTTTTAAATTCTAAGCCAGCGTGCTTTCACGTGATTGCTTATTGAAATAAATCCAAGTGCGTCAATATTAGTAAATCTTGCTACGCACCATTTAGTTAGAGGCCAACCTCGCGTTATAAGCTCTGTTAGCGACGACTATTTACTTTCTATTTAGTTTTAGTTTTAAATTTATCTGATTGTTCATTTTAGACCCAAGTGTGGTCTTTTACTTTCTGTATCCCTCCCGAGTTGGGAAGTGGTTTGTAAATAATAGCGATTTAATAAAAGAGGATTTTAAATCCCTTTCAAGTGCAGTTATTTGCCAACTCAATCACAGTATTCTATCACAGAACATAGCTGCATTCAGCTCCCTGTTCAAGATCAGGACTTTAAGCTGTTACGAAGATGTTTTCCAAGAATATGCACCGAACACTCAGTCCTGACATGTTGAGGGGGGCTTTCTGTTTTTGGGCTTTCGTTGCCATTGTTGCTTGTTCCTGTTGTTGCCGCTGAGGTACATCTTCCGTGGAAGTGCGTCTTCCCGGATCCTGGAAGAAATCTTTAAACATTTCCATTTTATTACGGTCATAATACGGCTTAATTTGGTCCATATTAGCAGAAATTTTCTCGCCGTTGTTCCTCCTTAATACTACCACTGTTTGGGTAATTTTCTCGATAAGGAAAGGGCCTTCAAAACGCGGAAAAAATTTCTCCACCTTTTCTTCTGGGGCATTTGGTAAAGCATGTTTGACTTTCAGCACCTCATCTCCAACATTGTACTTCACCTCTCTTCACTTTTTATCGTAGTAAAATTTCTGTTTCCTCTGGGCTATTTCTACATTTCCTGTCACTTCCCGTATCAAGTTCTGGATATCCTTCATTTTAAATTCTTCTGCCCTATCTTGGACAAAGAAAAGTTTGTCTAAGGGTGTCAAAATCTTTCTTCCAAGAAATAGTTCAGTGGGCGATTTTTGCATTGTGTCATTTTTGGCAGTTCCAAGGGCAAATGCAAATTCATTTATATGGCTATCCCAGGTAGAGTGATAATTCTTAATGTAAATTCGAATGATTTTCACTACGTTTCTATTAACCCGTTCCGTTATGTTTGACTGCGGACGATAGGGGACCATCTTTAGGTGACGTATGCCCAGTTTTGCACACATTTCCTCAAAAATATTACTAACAAATTGGGGACCAGTCTCGAAAATAACTCTTAGAGGAGCTCCGTATTTTAAAATATACTTATTTAAAATTGAATCTACTACAATTTTTGCGAACGCGCGTTTTAACGGAATCAACTCTAACCATTTGCTAAAATGGTCCACTATAACTAAAAGATATCGGCTTTTCTGAGCTTTACTTCTAGGATAAGGTTCCAATAAATTGATGTCTATTATTTGATTTGGGAATTCTGATTTAACACTATTTAGGAACCCGGCCGGGCGGAAATTATTATAATTATTAAATTGGCATGTTGGGCACGACTGGACATACGCCCTAGTAAACTTCTGCAGTTCGGGAAAGAAAACTGCCTCGCGAACTCTTTGGACAGTTTTTCGTATGCCCAAATGGCCTGAAATGGCCGAATCGTGCAATTCCTCTAATACATTTAAGCTAATGCTAGCTGGGATAACCGGTCCAAACTCGTGGTTTTCATTAACCATTTTCGTATAAAATAAACGGTCCATCAATTATTTCGTAATTTGCGACCCTATTTCTTATCGGTACAATATCCGGATGACTGAAATTCTCAGGGTCGGCCAAATAATTGTATATATTTTTGAACTAAGGATCTTTTCCGAGTTCAGCTGTTACTGTTTTCCGAGAATTTGGATGTCAGCATGGCTATTCTAACCGTATTTCCATTTTCATCCAAATTAATTGTGCTTAAAGCGTCTGCTACAACATTTTCCTTTCCCGGCGTGTGTTTAATTACTAGATTATGTTCTCGTAATTTAAGTGCCCACCTTATTAATCTGGGTGATAAATGTTTTCCAGAGTAGAGTCTGGTGACGGCAGCCTGGTCCGTATATACAGTTGCTGGAGAACTTCCAAAGAAAACACGTAATTTATGCACTGCTGATAACACTGCGAGAGTTTCCCTTTCCGTGGCCGAATAGTTTCTCTGGGTTTCATTTAACGTTCGACTGGAAAAGGCCACGGGTTGCCCATTTCGAGAAAGCACTGCCCCAATCGCAAAATCTGAAGCGTCCGCTGAAATCTCTAGTCCTTTATCCCCCTCTGGAAATTTTAAGACGGGGGCTTGAGTCAATGCGTCTTTCAATTTTTGAAATGCCAAGTTGACTTCTGCTGACCACGAAAACCTAGCTTTCTTCCTCTTCAATTTCAGCAGAGGCTCAGCTATTTTGGCAAAGTCTTTAATGAAGGACCGATAGTATGAACACATACCAAGAAATGACGCTAACTTCTTCGCTGTTTTAGGAAGAGGATAATTTTTAATAGCTATTATCTTTGACTGATCCGTTTCGATTCCATTTTGAGAAATTTTAAATCCTAAATAACGTAACTCTTTTGCGGCAAATTTACATTTGGACGCATTTATCTTCAAACCAGCTTCATTTAACAATGAAAACACTTTTCTTAAATCTTGTAAGTGTTGTTCTAAAGTATTACTCGTAATTATAATATCGTCCAAATATATGAACGTACTTTTACCAAGGACCGGTCTTAAGACAATGTCCATACACCTTTGGAAAGTTGCCGGCGCGACGGATAAACCAAAAGGCATCCTAAGAAATGCGTACGTGCCAGACTTAGTTATGCAGGCGGTTTGGGGGACATCTTCGGGTTTTATCCCAATCTGAAAATAGCCACTCGTAAGATCTAATGTGGTCATATACTTTGTAGAGGTAATATTTCGAATTATCTCTTCGATTATCGGCAGAGGATATACAGGATATTTTGTGACGGAATTGAGCTTGCGATAATCTATAGCAAAACGCCACCGCTTCGGGTGCGTAATCGGATAATCATTATTTTTCTTGCATAAAACTACTGGACTAGCATAACTGCTAGAAATCAGGGTAATTATCTTGTTCTTCAAAATTCCCTTAATATGGTATTCAATTATTTCTTCTCTTACCTTATCGTAACGGTAAGGTTTTTGTCTTACTGGTAGGGTTTACCCCGTTTCTATGGCGTGATTTGTCCCTTGCGTGAAACCCGGTACATCGCTAAATAAATTTGAAAAGTCACTTACCAACGACTGCAGTTTTTCTTGCTCTTCTGCCGGTAAGTGCTGTAAGTCCAGCTGCGGGGGCTTATCATTCTGCTTTACCACTGGTTGCATAGATGGGGTCAATTTTCCTCGCTGGAAATCCATTTTAGCTCCTACCAATCTAAAAAAATCCACACCCAGAATAATACATGTTTGCAGGTTTCGCACAATATAAAATAAAATTTTTACCTGCTCGTCGTTGATACGCACAAAAAGTGATACTTTTCCTAAGCATCTACACTTCTCTCCTTGGGCCGCTATGACATTCATGTCTCTTGCACTAAAAATTCTGTAACGGCGAAAGTGCTTCTTGAAAAATCTTTCGGAGATAAAGTTGCTTTGCGCTCCTGTATCCAAAAGAGCCGTCGCTGGTATGTTGTTAATTAAAACTTCAATCTTCGGTAACCTTAAATTTTCACAACCACGGTGTTTAAACTAATTGTGGAAGGATTTGGCCAGGCTTCGGACTTCTTCACCTTCCTTGAAGAAATCTATCTTAGTTTAAATCTTTCTTCTTATTCTGGTTGCCTTCTGCATCTTTGCCCGTTTTTCTATTAAAATCTCGTCGTTCGCCGCTCGATTTAGGAGATACATCTTTCTTCGGGCATTGCTTCGCCTTGTTCCCGTAACTCTGTTGTTGCCTGTGCTGGGGTCTTGGCATATTCCACTGACTTCTTCGCTCAAATTGGCGACGTCGTTCGTTGTCTGCCTTTCTTCGACTTTCAAATTGTACGGCGATCTCGAATAATTTATCTAAAGTCGTCGGGTTTCTTAGCTCGATAAAATCTTGAACTTGGGGCAGTAGCCAAGGAAGTATAATTTGAATAATTTCAGGATCCGGGTGACTTCCATAGACCAGCTTGAAAACTTGGATTTTTCTGAAGATAAAATTTGACATATCTTGTATTTTTTTTGATAACGGCTAAAAAGTTACGCCTCCAGTCTGGCTCGATCTCGTACTATATAAAATGCTTTGACCAAGGAATTTTTAAAATTTTCATAAGTGTATGTGGGGCTTCCCGGTTGCCCTAAAAGATTCTTTCCAATACACTTGAACCAATTTACCGCTTGGCCCTTCATACATTCCCTTTTATATCCTAAGTATTTAAGTTCTTTTGTTGCGAACTTGTATTTCGATGCGTTAATTGTTAGACCGGCCTCTTTTAATAACGAAAGAACTTCCTGCAAGTCCTTAATATGCTGCTCCAACGAACTACTCGTTATAATTATATCATCTAGATAAATTAAAGTCGATTTTCCTAGGACAGGCTTTAGAACAATGTCCATAGCTCTCTGAAATGTCGACGTGGCCCCACACAGCCCAAAGGGCATGCTTAAGAATGCATAAGTGCCTGATTTTGTGATAAACGCAGTTTTATGTAGATCTTCCGGTTTCATAGCTATCTGATAGTAGCCCGATGTTAAATCCAAAGTAGTCATATATCTCGTAGATTTAATCTTTCTAATTATTTGCTCAATCACCGGCAGAGGATAAACCAGGAACTTCGTAATGCTATTTAACTTTCTATAGTCAATAGCAAACCTCCAAGCTTTTTTATGTGAGGGCGGGAAATCCTTCTTTTTCCTACATAGTACCACTAGACTCGCGTAATCACTATTTATGGGCGAAATAATCTGATTTTGCAGCATTTCTTTTATGTGTTCCTCAATAATGAGCTCTTTCTGTTTATCATACATATAGGGCTTGGCCCTACAAGGTTTATTGCATGTTAGTTGTATATCATGTGTTACAATTTGACAATTACCAGGCCGTTCTGAAAACAAATTTGAAAAAGTACTTACCACTCTCTGAATAGCTTGGCTTTCTTCAAGAGTCAAATAGCTTGGCTTTCTTCAAGAGTCAAATAGCTTAAATCCAATTCAGGTTCGGCCCACCAGCGACCGAGCGGTAAAGACGCTGAACACTGGTAGTTCGTTCCGAGGTTCGAATCCCGCGAACGGGCTGGCTGCATGGGCGTTTTCGTGGTTTTCCCCATGTGTAACGTGTATACGAGCCAGTTTCCCTTAGAAAGTCCTCCACGAAGGCATCCCTCCCCTTAGGCCTATAGCCCTCGTGTGCTTTGCCATAATTGAATAACCTAACCTAACCTAACCAATTCAGGTTCTTTCACCGGCTCCACCACCCGCTGTTGCATCCCCAGCGTAATTGCATTTTCCTGAAAATCCAATCTGGCTTTAGCGGACTTCAAGAAATCCATTCCTAAAATAGCTGGGTTGTGTAAATTTTTAACTACAGAAAGTAATATTTTAAGATTTTTCTTCCTTTATCTGCACTTTTAATGATAATTTCCCGACACAATGAGAGGTTTTTCTTTGGGCGGCTATAATTTCAGTGTTTCTATTTTTAAATAAACGTAGTCTACGAAAGTTGTCATTGTAGAATTTGTAACTCAAGAAGTTTCCTCGCGCTCCTGTATCCATGAGCGCTTCTACCGGGACTTCGCCGACCAGGACTTGGATGACTGGTAACTGGGAATTCTTTACCACGACCGTGTTTAGGTATTTTCTTGAGGGATTTTGCGAAATTTCAGGGGTCTGGACCCTCGTTTTTACAGGCCCCTCTATCGTTTAAAGCTTTCTTCTGACCTTCAGTCTTCTAGGTAAGCGGACGGTTTTTTTCGAATTTCTTCTTCGCGTTTTGACCTTCGTTCTTCGGTGAATTGGCTTGATAGCTCTTTCCTCCATAAGAGTGTTTCGTCTTAGCAGCCGTTTGGTTTGAGAACTATTTTCGGGAACCTTGAAGATACGCTGCCCCTCTAGATTTTTCCGCTATTCGTCGGTTTTGGAACTTGATCGCCAACTCGAAGAGTTCCTGCAAGAAGCTTCGATTTCGGATTTCCATAAAGTCTTGGACAGCAGGTAGTAATTTGGGTAAAATTATTTCAATTACCTCGTTATCGGGTTTCTTCCCATACAGCATATTTACCAACTTGACTTTTCTCAGAATAAACTCCGTTAAATCTTCGATGTTACGCTGGTAAAAACTGTAAAGTTCAGCTTCCAGCTTTGCTCGGTCTTCCGCTGTGGGGAATGCTTTTAACAACGATGCTTTAAAATTTTCAAACGTGTATACTTTGCCTCCAAATTCTCCTAATAAAAATTTTCCTAATAATGTTTTTCCACCATAGAGCGACCTTTCCTCTTAACGCAGACATGGCGATGGCAACTTTTTGCCTTTCCGGAACAGGATACAGCTGGAAATAATTCTCTATGCCTTCTAAAAATATGGCCACAGAATTTTTTCCGTCAAAACTGACGGTTGGCTTGAAAGATGCCCTCATAGCTTGAATTAAATATCCAAACCCTTCCAACTGGTTGGCCATAACTTGCTCTTGAAATTCTACAGGAGCTTCCACCAAATTATCGGCCATCTGAGTTCGTGAGATGTTCGGGCGAAAATGTAAGATCTCGCTGGTCCAACTTGTCAGAAACTGTGGTAGTCATTGCTACTATGTGTGAATTTACACAGAAACGTAAGAAGGAGTTAGAGCTCTTTTTATTTTATCTTTAAAATGACAAATGACAAAACTTGACGCTCACAAACTGCGCCAACCCGGCGGTCAGCTGAAGCAAAACGTAAAACTGAAAGTATTGACTAGATGAACAAATATCAAAACACTACCGACAAGGCTCTGAGATCCTAAACTAACCGCGTTTTTAATTACCCCTGAGATTCAGCAAGATTACTGATTAAACAGTTGAAAACTAGCACTTCTGCAAAGCTAGGCACACAGGCCGACACGCGCCGATCTAAAATCTACCGAGCAACCTCACTAGCGTGACTTCAAAGCAAGAATCTTAAACTCTGGTTTCGTCTACTATTTAATTCAACTAGCTTGCGCTAAATTTGAATAAACTGCGCGTGCTACTACAATTTACATACTCTGGCACGGGCATCTCTAGGGGAAAATGGAGGCTAAACAGGAAAGATAACTTAAAATAAATGTTAGTTAAAATAAATATAAACCCTACAAGCCAATAAGCAAATTTTTATCACCTGCAGTTAAAAAAATCCCAAACAATATAAAAATTCTTTAAAATTTAAATTTTTAAAAATAAGTTTGAGAACTGACAAACAGTTTATTGAATTAAGTATAAATTGCAGTTCATTTAAACAGAAAGAAAAGAAATTAATAAAACGGTATCATCAAATATTACTCAAATTTAGTTAATATCGCGGAAATAAAAATCGAGTAAATAAAAATCGATCTTTTAAAAAACTGGTACTTAGGCAAAATTTCAGGCATAGAATTGAACTACAGGAAAATCATAGTAGCAAAGTCAATCAAAAAGATACTGATCCAACTTTGTATACAAATTTAATCCTTATTCTAATTTATCCTGAAAGGACATGAAAAATTTAATTTATATTTCGCCAATCGGTCAATAAGAAAAGGTAAAAAGCTGTCCAGCTTTATTTTTTCTCCAGTATACACAGTACAGAATATAGAATTGAAATCTATCACACTGTGAAATACACTGCTGGCCGCTAAAATTGCTACTACAGAAATGAAAGCAAATAACAGAAACTTATGTATTGTATATATACAGTACTATGCAAAAAGGACGATTAAATTTACAGGTGGTTTGAGGTACACAGACCGCAGAGTTCAGTACACAGAGTTACTAACTCCGGCAACAACAACGGTTGTAATCCGATTCAGCATCGAGTTGAACTGAGCTTGGATGACACAAACGGGTACTTCACGTGGCTTTAAATATACACTGGTGTGCAAAAATTAAGGACGAAGTCGAAAAATTAGCATATCAGTTGAACGAAGAGGCAGAGCGGACAGAAAGACCAATCAGGAGATTAAGTAAGGTGATGTACGGTAGCACATGCGCAGATATGCAGGTAGACGTAATGGGGGAGTGTCTGAGTAGTATAAAGCATGTTATCGGTGTAAGATCAGTATTTCTGGCAAAGAGATTGTGTTGTGCAGCAATTTTCACGTAACACTTAATTATTTAAGTTTGACTTAAGATTAATTTTCATTATTCTAAATTTATGCTACACAACGTTATTTTATTTAATATCTTGTATTTATATTTGCTTTAGTTTAATTTTAATTAGGGGTTTTGGTACTTTAAGATTTGTACGTCTCTTCCACTGGTTACTCGTAAACGCGTTGAAACAGACAACGGAATTAGGTGCTTTCCTACGTAATAAACTTGATTTAAAATTACTTAACTTAGGTTGATTCTCATTTAACTTATATCATTGGATGCAGAAAAATTAGCCTTTTAATTTAAGAGTACTTTCAAGTCTCAAGCTTAATTAGTGTTTAAGTTACAGCTAATTATTTAACGAAAGTTTGCACTTCGTGAGATTTTTTTGGTTGAGGGGGGAAAGGATTGAAAAGCGTCACTTTTGCAGTTGATTTCTAAGCCTTTGCTTAGGAATTTTGTCCATTGCCTTAGGTTTGTTAGTTTTCACACGCTTACGTCGAATTCTTGGTTCATCTTTGGCGGGCTTGGCGAGATTCGAATTTTTGTTCCAGTTCAACTCCTCGATTTTTGGACGATTGTAGCAGGGGTTTGTTCGAAGTGTAGAGAGTAGGTTGTATTCACCCTTTTGGCGAGTTTTGGCGATATCTAGTGTCCGGACCTGACAAAAAGGGTCAGGTGGGATTGCGGCTCTGGGGACGCCTTCGTTTTCCTTTGGCGAGCTTGGCGAGATTCGAATTTCTGTTCCAGTTCAACTCCTCGATTTTTGGACGATTGTAGCAGGGGTTTGTTCGAGGTGTAGAGTTCTGGATTTATTCACCCTTTTGGCGATATCTAGTGTCCGGACCTGACAAAAAGGGTGTGCAGGTGGGATTGCGAGCTCTTGGGACGCCTTCGCTTTTCCTTCGGCTGACGAGAAGATATTTTGTCGGGTGCCTTGAGCACTTGTTTCTACAACAGGGAGGATGAATTTGTTTTTTTAACGGGGGCTTATGGCTCCTGCCACTTGCTTCTTCATGGCTTCTAAGCTTACTTTAATAGTTCTTCAACAATGAAAAGGAAATAATACTACAATCGAAAATAACGTACTTCAAAATGAATGGAAAATATATTTCCATGCTTGTTCTTCAACTTCAATAGAAATAACAGTCCTTCAAAATGGAAAGAAACTTATTCTTCATCAATTCTACCGTTGGATCAACCTTCTTAGTCTAAATTTTGCTCGTCAGACTCCGTCCGCCTCTTCAATTTAAAAAGAACAGATAGTCAACTAGCGTAAGCTACCTGTGTTCAGACCTGGTTTTCCCTGATGGATCTGAAATTCATAATACAGAAAGACGTCACTCATAGCAACAACTACAAGTTCCTACGTCGAGTAATCTTCTGCGGTTCGGTCTTCGTCATGCTGCCGTCAATTGATTGACCCGTGTCTTCGTACCTGCATCTTCAAGTCGCAAATATTTCAGTCTTCTTAACATTTCTTCAAGTACCATCTTGACAGATAAGTTGCCCTTTGAACTTTAATTAACCTAAATTCTTAAAGAAATTTTTCATCTAAAATTCTCTGGTTTAATTATTTCTTGGATTTTTTTAAAAAGATTCTATTATTATCGGAATTTAAGATTTTCATTTAAGTAATTGTTTGCTGTAAAGAATTTTGAAATGTAGAAATTTTAAATCTTTAATATCTTTGAGGATTTGTTGATTTAACTGAGATTTGAAGAAAATTTGTGAGCAGTCTTAAATTGCTCTAGTTAAAAATCTAAATTTTTTTCCTTTTGGTGCAATACTATAATTACTTAACTCTGTACTTAATTATTAGAATCTTTACATGTTCTTGGATGAATAAGGTGTAAGAACCTTACAACTGTTAAATGAAATAGAAAATTTTAATTTATATCTTAACTCATGAAAATAGTTATTTCTTAACAAATAGTATTTGAATTGAAGTGGTTATTGTCTAAGTTCGCAGTATTTGTGAAAAACTATACAAATGTTTAGCAATTTGTTTTCTAAATTAATGTTGGTAGTTCCCGGGGACTAGTATAATTTTATGGTAGCAAATTTTTTTGATATCAGTGTTTTAAGGAAAGTAATAAACTAAGTTATTATTATTGATTTCATGTGTTTACTTGAATTTTCTAATAACACAACATAGCTTCACCAGTAGCAAGGCTCGTCGGGTTATTGAAAGAAACTTAAAAAATTAAAACATAACGCAATGTCTAATTTGTTTAGACTACTAGTATTTTACAACTTAGTATTTAACAATTGCACGCCGTATAGCAGTTAAAATCACACCGAGTTGCTGCCTCAGCGAGAAATGGTGAAGAATCAATCTGTTAGACTACATCTCGATGCTTTTACCCGAGGTCGAATCATTGGGAAGTTGGAGGAAGGCTGCAGTGTGACAAGTGTGGCTGCAGAGTTCGGAATTGCTCACAGCATCGTTTCACGACATTGGAGACAATTTCAAACTACAGAAACAGCTATCGGGGGTTTAGGAGTGGTCGTCCACGAGGAACCACACCCGCAGATGACCGGTATATTGTCTTACAGGCCAGAAGAAACAGGCGGCAGACAGCGGGAGAAATGGCTAGACACACGATACAGGCGACTGAAGGACCGATATCGCGTTTTACCGTGGCCACAAGACTGCACGGTGGTGGTCTGTTTGCACGACGCCCTGTACGGTGTGTACCTCTAACGCCTGCCCATCGGAGAAGGCGTTCTCTGTGGTGCCGGGAGCACCGGAATTGGAGAGACAATGAATGGGGACGAGTACTCTTTACAGATGAGAGCAGATTTAGTCTGAGTTGCGATTCTAGACACATACACATCTGGACAGAGCGGGGAACACGCAATAACCCCTTCAACATCATAAAAAGGGACTGTTTTGGAGGTCGCGGAGTTCTCGTTCCAGCAGGCATAATACTTGGTAGCTGGACCGACCTTCATATCTCCCAAGGAGGTTCGTCACCTGGGACTGCTATTGTAACGAGGTTCTTCTTCCTTACATGCGTCTTTTCACAAGGGCTATGGATCCTCAGTTCCTCTTCATGGACGGCAACGCTCCACCTCATCGCACAGTTACTGTCGAAGAGCTGTTGGAGAGAGAAGATATTGAACACATTGAAGGACTCTGGATCTAAATCCCTTCAAGCATGTACGGAACTTACTAGGGAGACCCGTGGCAGCACGCAACTCATCGCCAGAAACAATTCCGAAACTGCGATTGGTGCTACAAGAGGAACGAGCAGCAGTGTCTCAAAAGCTCATTAACAACCACATATCCAGCATGCACAAATGATGTGAAACCTGCCTAGGAGTCAGGGGAGATCATATCCCCTATTAAAGACCGGATGTTTCTTGCTGGACACCCATCACAGTGATGTTTCGGCCTTCAGTCGCATTGCGCTCCATGCTACTTTTTCAATAAAGCTTCTTTTTATCCCTCTGATTTCTCTTTTAGTAAGTGTTGCTTACATTACTCATGTCCTTACGTATTGGGAATCTTACGGTATTAAATGTGTTGATTTGGAAAGCTTTTGTACAAAATTATAGTGAAAAAACCGTCTCGTCCTTAATTTTTGCACACCAGTGTATGCTAGAATGCTGGCGAGTGGTAGCACGCCAGTCTCTCTTCTCAACCGGTAACCAGACGGTCATAAAAGTTGAGAGACCTGGAGAATGTGCTGTCCAAGGTAGCATTCAAACTCCCCCTACACCATCCATATTGAGGAAGATCAGGAGAAGAAAGGCAATTATCTTGTTAAAAGATGGCGTCACGCAGCCTCGAAAAGAGGGTACAAGCATGAATCTTAACACGTCAGAAATGTAACGGCTACTGTCCTCATTATCGACTATTTGAACAAGAAGCTTCCAGAAATGTGCATCCATTAGTGAAATGTGAATTCCTTATGCTTTACACTTATGACGACGGTGAATACAAGCTGGTGACGTTCGTTCTCCTAGGAGTTTTCAGACACGTTTATGATGATGCTGTACACAGAACCGGGATCTGTCTGAAAAGACAACGAGGTGTTACTCCTGCGTCCGGTGTTGTCGTTTATCACACCACTGGAGGTGTTGTTGGCTCTGCTACAGCGTCAAAAGAAGACGAAAAATGGCCGTCGTGCTTACAATCCAAGGTGTTTTAAATGTCCTCGTACTGTCCATGCCGACACTTGTGATCCTGCACACGAGCGAAGTTCCTAACTTAAAGTACATGAAGTGGCTGTATGATCCCACAAGACAGAGAGGGCAGCATGCCTATCCTCTCGAACGTTAGTGACCTGGGCCGCTGAGATTCTACATGGCGCTCAACATGACCCTTCTGAACTCATCGATTCCAGGTTCGCCTGACAGTCATGGGATCCCGACCAACACGAGCAGCAATGCCGCGGAACAATAAACCGTAGTCTCGATAAGCCACGATAGTTTTTTCTTCATACACGAGGCATAACACGACCCTTAACACAAAGAATAAACGTTCAAATGCGATTTTCAGATGGCAAATCTGTTGTATAATATTCGCATTTATACACAATATAGAGGGCTTTACTCATGCATGCACTGTGTGCATGCTCTGAAACGCATTTGTATATTCGAGCATGTAATACCTTTCAAGAAAATCTGACGTTTGTTGCATGTATCCTTCATGGTGTAGCAATTTGAATGGCCAGCAGTGTATATTGAAAAATCTTAAGTTCTTGGGCGCTAATATAGCATTCATATGTATTCATATGTATAGGCCCTCCAGCGGCCGAGCGGTAAAGACGCTGAACACTGGTAGTTCGGTCCGAGGTTCGAATCCCGCGAATGGGCTGGCTGCTTGGGCGTTTTCGTGGTTTTCCCCATGTGTATCGTGTATACGAGCCAGTTTCCCTTAGAAAGTCCTCAACGAAGGCATCCCTCCCTTTAGGCAGATAGCCCTCGTGTGCTTTGCCATAATTGAATAACCTAACCTAACCCATATGTATTTATTTCCTTGTGTTCGCTAGAAAGCATAGGCATGTACTCCTTCTGGCGTATAACTTATTAGATTCAAATTTGCCGTCCAAATGGTGCAGTGGTTAGTGACGCTGACTGCCGTACTGATGGGCCTGGGTTCGATTCTTGGAGAAGTTATGGATGTATTTAAATGTGTAATGCCTAAGCGGCATCTGAGTACTCAAAATATACGACGAAACGCAAATACGTTCGATTGGTTTGGTGGTAGGTTGGGAGATTCTCGGATTCGTTTCCCGAGATGCTTTCCTTCAGGATTGGGATGGAACTGTAAAAAATCGTACTATCTCGTACAACAAGATAGATGAGTTTTCAAGACTCATGCCGACGATAGAGGCAGTCTGGCACTTTTTTCCACGATAAAATTCGTTGGGCTGATTAGATCAGACAAATTAGATTGGCTATAATAACAGATTCAAATCTCACTTTAACATAAATGGGTTCAAAATGTAATTAACAGTGCGTATAGGATGGAAAAATAATCTTATGTAATTTTGACCGGAGAGTGGGTATTGAGTGCAAGAAAATTCATATATTGTGTCAGGACTGAGATCGGTGCATATTCTGGGCAAACATCTTCGTGAACAGCTTAAAGTCCTGATCTTGAACAGGGAGCTGAATGCAGCTATGTTCTATGGTAGAACACTGTGATTAAGTTGGAGAATAACTGCACTTGAAAGGGATTTAATATCCTCTTTTATTAAATCACTATTATGTACAAACCACTTCCCAACTCGGGAGGGATACAGAAAGTAAAAGACCACACTTGGGTCTAAAATGAACAATCAGATAAATTTAAACCTAAAGCTAAATAGAAATTAAATAGTTGTCGCTCACAGAGCTTATACGCGAGGTTGGCCTCTAATTAAATGGTGCGTAGCAAGATTTACTAATACTGACGCACTTGGATTTATTTCAATAAGCAATCACGTAAAGCGCTATGGCTTAGAATTTAACTGCTAGCTAGTCAGGAGAACGCCGAATAGAATGACCGTGATCTGAGACTAAAAGCTCTCTCACACTGAGATGTTTCTACCTCCTGCTTAAATATAACGTGGCTTCACTTCAAATTAGCATAAAGCTGAAAACGCGCGCTTCTTCTAACGGGAAGTTGAAAATGAGAACGGATAGAAAGATTTAAATTAAAATAAAACTTTGTTAGTTTAACTAATACCTTACAATTGACGTAGATTTTATTTTTGTAAAAGCACTTTTGCTATTGAATGTTATTTTCTTTTTCAGCTGCTATTATATTCGGAAATTTAACGAAGAGAGAGATCGATAAATTTTCGAGAACTTTCTAGTAGCTAATAACAACACTCTCTGTAATGAAATTGGGAATGAGGAAAAGAAGCAAAGGAAGTGGGGACATCTACCAATGCAGAATGTCATCGAAGTTTGTCTCCCACCATATTCAAAAGCCTGCTGTTCCACTAAAAACTTAGCCTATTTCTACTCATTTTCGGCCTTCATTGTTTGTTGCTCTTTGGTTTTGCAAGTCCTACTTAATCAGAAACTTTGCTGTTTAAGAGGCATTACAATCGACAGAGGTTTCTCTTCTCAGATTATGACCAAGCAGTTAAAAAGTTTTAGAGCTCTAATAAGAAAAAACATTTTTCTACTCTAATCGATAATAATAATTTAGCTGTTATTCTTTTCATTGGCTCTGTGAATTATAAAATTTCAGTTATTTTATGTCAATTACAAAATTTTGCGTAAGCTAATTTTTTTTATTCTCTCTTCTATTAAAAAAGTATATAGTTCTGTTCCAGAAAGATTTAATCCTGACATAAAGCCTTGAAAAATTTACAGCATTCCTTGCCAGTCAGGCTTGATATACACATAAAAGGAGAAGCACGTTAAACCTGAACACTGAGAAATGTGAATCTTATATTCGAAAAAATGGGAAAAAATTAATCAAACATTGTACTGCGTTATTCATCTGTATACCATAAATTCAGCTTTGCTTTTGAAAAAAACCATCAAAAAATGTTTCAGTTTGGTGAATTTCCTGGAGGCTTTTCACAGCCATAAAAATTTGTTTACATTAGTCTCTAATTTATATTCCAACGCTTTCCCTATACGCAGACAAATAAATCAGTCCTTGCTCTGATTCCATTGTCCATCCTGATAGCACTACTTGCTTCTTTACTTTCCGTTTTGTTTCCTTTCCTCTTCATTGTATAGTTTGTCATTGTTAGTTACTAATAAATTCTCGGAAATTTGTTGATCTCATTTCTTATTCGTGGTACTTTTTTTCATTTCACTTTAGTTGGGGAAGGTGCTAATGTTCAATCGACGAAAGCTCTTTTGCTAAAATAAAATCTACATCAATTTGTGTTGCTCTTCTTGAATTCAGCTTTATTCTGTCATTTTTTTATCCCGAATGATTGTTGAACCTCATGTCCTCAATTTTATATTGGAATTTGCTAAATAGCTCCGACGATTCGAGCTTGGCTGTATCCTTTACGATAGGGAACGCTTTAATTAATGCCTGCTTAAAGTTCTCGAAGTTACAGATTTCGCTTCCAGGCTCATCCAAGACAAATTTGCCGATAAATTTATACCACGTAGAAGCCTGATCTCTAAGGACGGACCTGGGAATGGTAACTTTCTGCGCTTCTTGAACTGGATGCAGTACAAAATTAGAGTTTAACTGTTCACTAAAATTTACGGCTGAGTTCTTTCCCTCAAATGTTGTTGCTGGTTTCATAGCAGCTCTAAGGGTGTCGACAATAAATTCAAATTCCTCCATGGAATTCACTGTAGTCGACGGGGCTTGAGACGTTGAGAGCAAGATACTTCACTTTTCAAGGTGAAGCTTCCTGTGACATAGTTCTACTAATTATTCGGGCTCCAATATACAGTCTCACTTTCTTTGGTGGCATAAACTCATGAGCTCTAGAAAGACTAGAGTGGAAGTATTCTTTTATCTTAACCTGTAGAAAGACAAAGTCAGAAGAAGGGTGGAAACAGCCCTTTTATTTGAACACAAAGAAGTGACATTGACCCAACTTGGGCTTACACAAGCCAACACTTCTGGCTTAACTTAAACAAGTAATGCTGAACTAAAATTATATGTAGTTAGATTTGCCTACCGGCTTACAAGATAAAGTAACGCGCATTGAGGCTCTGGTTTGTAGAAAACCGGCGAGACAAGCTTAATGGCTAGAAGCACTCAACGTCAAAGAATTAAATCGCTTATTTAGTCAAGGTAACAAAGTAGCCTCAAGTAGGTAAAACTAGCTCTAAAATCAACATGCTAAACCTTCGTTTAAATAGCACTTCTTTCTCCCTCAGTTTGAATAAACACTACCTCATTTACATTCTTGCATGAAAAGTGTAGGTGAAAAGGAGAGCAACAGGAAAGTTACTTTAACTCCAAATTAACTACTAGTAAAAAATAAATAGATAAATCCTCACAATCTTATTATCTAATATTGAACTATTTCGACAAATGAGAGATTGTCACAGCATTTTACTACTAAGTATGTGCACTTCTGTTCCTTTGTTGTTACAGAGCTTGAAACATACTTTGAAAAACTGACTTGTTGCATCATTTATCATGGTTCCCCTTTATCAAAAACTTCAAGAATTTACAGATAGATTGAAAAAGAATTATTCCTTGCGATGGATTGAGGAGGAATCGAAGATGAGAAGCTGATTTCAAAACGAACGGACCCAAATGAGTCTTCTTCCCTTAACAGTCGACTGGAAACTTTTCGTAAAAAATATAATTATTTTTATGCTGTAACTTGCATAATGTGCCCAACACTTTGCTAAAAAAGCACGAAAAAGGTCATGTAACGTGCATGAAATTTGCACTAATTGAATGTGGTCATTAACCTGAATTAGCATACTTTCTGTAAAAGAAATGTATGAAGTGACATTATCGGGAACTACATAGTTCCTGTTGTAGTGTAAACGAAATCAAAGCATATTTCGATCATTCAGGGTATTTGAGTAAAGGGCATTTGAGGAAGAGCTCGGGTCTGAACTATCTTAAAACAACATATTGTTTTCGTGACCATTAAGTCAAAGAGTTTGAATGGGTTCACTGATTCCTCCAAATTCTTTGACTGAATTGTCAGACACAACTCTATTCAAGTCTGACGCTATGACGGGAATTCTTGAAATTTTTTATATTCAAGGAAAGAGGAAGTAGTGCATAGATTCTTATAAGCTTGAAGCTATACTGGTGATTCGTGTTTTAAGGAATGATAATTTTCAAGCCTTATCTGTTAATTTTGTATTTATAAATCTACGGAATTTCTGTCATTTGAACGGGAGGGGTTGAGTTCTTAAGATCTCTTGCAAGTTTTAAGATATTCTTTATAAGCGCTACAGCAACTTTGCTTTGCAATCGTATACATCATGGGGGAAATGAGTGCATTCTTACTGGAAACGAATAAAATAGTTTAATGATGAAATTATCTTCCCTTTTCATTATGTTCCAAAAAGTCGAAACTTCGCATATTCTTTTACCAATTCCCTTTATTCTCTACTGGGGAAATTTTCGGTGTCATAAATTCACCAGTAGACCGACGGTAAACGTAAAGCATTCTTATTGAAGATAAGGTAAACTATAAAAAAATTACACAATTGATATATATATATCACTTGTGTAATACAGTACAGTTTATCCAAATCTAATGCTGGTACCATATTGACAAATCGATTTGGTAGTTTCTGCCCATTAAGAAAATTCGGATGAAAAATTTAAAAAGGCCAAACATAAGGATGTTTAAAAATGAATCAAATCTAAAGAAGCCGCAATCTGTCATTGGCTAAATAAATGCTAATTGTAAAGGTGCATTTTAGATGCAGATTTGTGATTGGAGCGACGCGTCTAACCACCACCATTATAATTATAAGACTTTAGGCAAGAGAAATCAGTGATAATTTTTAAAGATTTGCCGTACTAGCTTCGAAGGTTTGACTTCAGAACCTTCTTTCTCAGTTGTAGTAGTGAAAATGACGAAAGAGTAGTCGGTGTTCACGTGATACCATTGAATACAACAGACTGGAAATTCGAGAAAGTTCCATCAACAAATGAAAATACTGGAAATGACTCCCCTTGGAAAATGGATATTATACTAATTAACTTAGCGTGTAAAACTATTAAAGTATGGTAAAAGTGAAAAACAACATAAAAGAAATTCAGTAATTGCGCTTAAGGAAAAGAAATTAGTACTTTCACGTGGGAATGTAATTGACCCTTAATAAGATTTTAAAAAAATAGAGTTATTATTAGCTTCTCTTGGGAGAATTTACAAGGAAAATGAGCCTTTTTTGTGATTCATCAATCAGTTTTACATGATTTTGGGAAATAACCTATTTTTTTTTCTTATCAAACCGGATATACCGAACCGAACATTCGGTCCTTTGAAATTTCAAGATAGCAAGTTTCTATCGTATTAATATTCTGTTTGATATAGTTATATATACATCACATATATGCCGTACTGGAGAAAAAACTTATCAAACTACGGAATGGAAGAGCAGGAAAAAAGTTATTAAATCACGTAATACAAGAACAGTTTCTTGTAAAAGAACGTGTACATCGGAAAGTAAGTGCTATATAAGACTTCACAAGAACTGCTTGCTAATTAGAAATTCTTTCGTAGTAATCCTTTTATTGGTGAAAATGCAAGTCGTTGCAATTTTAATGCTCTTTTTCCTGGTTTATGTAGCTTCAGAGCCAATTCGTTATAGGGGATGCGGAGGTTAATAATTTGTGTTGCTTCTGGTAATGCTATTGTATTTTGTTAACTATTTTCTACCTATGTTAAGCTGGGAACTTTTAATTTTAGTTGAAAGTACAGCGATGAGTGTTAGTATTAGCCCTTGCAATGCAGTTCCAGTAAATAATTGGATGGTTTGCTCTCTTAAGCATGGGATGAAAGTAAAAGTGGATGCAGCTATACTTGCGCGTAAGTATGAATTATGTTATAATTAAGTAATTTAGCGGTAGAGGGGAGCTTATTGTTTTGTTTTTTATCTGGAAACTGATTTAAAGAAAAAATATCTTTAAAAACCTAGAGTGTCGGATTTAAGTAACGAATATAGGCTTCTTGATGAAACTTAACAGAATCTCGATTCTTCAGCAACTTGTATATATTTATCAAATCTATCATTATACGTGATTTTTTTAGGTTTCCCGAAAAGTAAAACTGTTTCCCCTTATATTGTGTTCCTAATCTCAAAAATGACTTTAGGGCTGCCAGTTGTACTTCTAAGTACATGGTATTGTGAATTAACTATTATAAACTCTCATTTCAAATGCTATGTTTGTAGTTGGTAATAAATCTTTGAACAAGATTATCGGTTATGAGTGGGGGGGGGAATATTCTTAATGCTCAGCTCAGATTAGTATCTTGAGATCATTCAGTACTTCTGATAATTGAAAATAAACATAATTCTTATCAGAAGTGCTACATTTAGTCTTATCTTAAATTTATCCTCATGCCGCAAATATAATTTCTTTGTAGGTCGCTTGTTCAAATACACATTAGTTAAAAACTTCTTTGTGGTCGGTATTTCAGTTTCTAATACGAGCTAATTATTTATATTCTAACACAAGTGTGCCGTTCATCCCTATTCCAATATATAGCGTAACTTTTGAAATTTAATCTGTTCCGAGTTTTTAATTCTCGGTCAATAAGTTGAACTTGTTTACAGAGGCTTAACATCTTAAGTTTAAATTGTATTAATTTGTTCTAAATCATATCAAGTTTATTTGTTAAGAGATGTCCTTCTAGAGGACTTCCTGAGAGAAATTTTGTTTCCGTTGTCCTTGCACATGGAGGACGAAAATCTCCATGCAGCCAACCTGTTTTCTGTGTTTGAACCCGGGTTGAAGTACCAGTATTTGTCTCTTATCTACCGTTGATGGGCTTGCATCTTCGTTAAAGATTTGGTTTAAATGAATATTGATATAAAAATGTGAATGTTGGATGATCCAGAAATGAGCATATAGTGTTGAACTTGAAAGCCGTAAGATGGTTATTATACCTAGTATTCTGATGTATTAGGAATGTGTTTTTAGACACTTAAAGTTTAGATACGGTAATTTAAAGAAACTTTTTTTTTCTTAGCTATCGATTGTTCCGAGTTGGAAACTGTAGTTTTAGCTAATATCAACGATCGAATGGTCCCATTTCCAGATTCTGAAAGCAACCCTTGTTTGCACAACATAGCACCAAAATGTCCACTTGTGAAGGGAAGACTGTATTTGTACAACTTTGTTTTCGATGTGAAGAAATACTACCCAACGGTAAGTAAATTTCGGTGCGTATTTAGTTTCGTATTACCACTTGAATATAAGTTTTCCCATTACCGCTTGAAATTAGTCTGCTTATATCATCCTTTTTATACAGTCAATTATGGCATTTCTCGTTCACTATTTGTATAGACTGGCTGGGAAATTTTACAGTAAAACATTGATCTTCAGGTTTCTGTAAATTATCCTTCCTTTCATCTTCAAGCTTGCGCCTCTGAAGGGACCGAATCCCTCTGTTACATCTGTTTTTCACCGTCACTCGAGGGCTACACTCTATGTTTATCGCCATAAAGCTTGACTGAGGAAATGAACTCTTATGCAAGTTGCAAGAATTGAATAGAAGCTGCCTTATTACTTAAATTTGGATTCAAATAAAATCAAGTCTTGTTTTGATGAACTGTAATAGGGCTTCTCAACTCGTAAGTAAATCCCCCTTAAACCGACTTCACGATTTCGAGGAGAGTGTTTTGTTTAGCTTCAGTTTAATACATTCCAGTATAATTAAAGCTCACCGCGAAGAACGGCAAAGTCGTGCCTGAAATCGCGTAAGACTGAGCTGAAAGAAGTTAAATTGTACATGTACGCACAATGAAGTCAACAAGAAACCTAATATTAAGTACGATTTAAATCCATGCACATAAATGTAACATTTAATGTATTGATACGTGTCATTAAAGCATGCTGAAGCGAGAATTTTCAAGCTTGCTCAAAATGTGCGAAACATTTTCACGAGAACTATTTCCGTACTTCATCAGAAGTGTGTGTGTGGGGGGGGGGAGAATAGAGTAACAAAGATTCCTAACCAGAGAGTATCTACACCACACTATTTCAAAATGTAAGATTAGCTTCATATTTTTAAAAATTCCATATCTTTAGTCAATTGTGCAAATAAGAGCACTTCAAATAGAATCGTTTGAACATATAACTTACTTAACATCGGATCCTTATGTCATAAGATCCCATATATAAGGGCTCCGAAGCAGCTGCTCGTTGGCTTATAAGTTGACTTATAAATTAATTTGAAAATAAAATATAGTGAGAATTTTTTAGAACTTCCTTTTAGCCAAGTCTAAGGTATTTGGTACCTGGCAGATTCAAATACGCTTTGACTATGATGCTGAGTAAAAAAACCTAATTTTTAAAGTATGTTAAATGAGTTAACATTTTCGAACCTTCGTCATTCTGATTTTGTTCTAATCTTTTTCCTAGGGTAACATGGAAATTATGTTCTCCATTCGTTGCAAGAAAACTCTCATTACCATCGCCTGTGTGAGACTACCCTTAATCATTCGAAGAAATCCCAGGTTAACTTACAGGAATTAACTGCTTGAAAGATTAAACATCCTAGCGCCCATTTTAAAACCAGGCATTTCACGGAATCTCTAGACTGGAGGTTTTATTGTATGGTAAAACGACTTAAGTGCTGTGCGCTTTACCTTTCAGAAAGTTTTCATTTATGTTCGATTTCATAATGTCAAATTCTAAAAGATTTTGGTTGTTTAAATAAAACCTTTTTACTTTTGAGTATATTTAATGCCTTTGCTCAAAATACAGCTAGAGTTCTGAAATCCTTCACTAAAAATTATTGAAAATAAATTAGTGTTAACTTCCTTTGTAATTCTTGCAATTATTATTTTAAGCATAAAAATGATGTATTTAATGCCTCAATTTGGCAAAGGCTGGCAGAAGTTTGAATTTAAATGCCTTGACTCCACTAATCCTGCACCTGATTCTGCAAATTTATTGGACAAATTCTTGAAAGACCTGGAGTTTCACGAATTGTATTAACATTTCAGGGTACTACTTTATTTACCTATGTGAACTACAAATTTGTCGATGTTAAGTAGACCTAATTCTTTACTTGAAGCTACATCATAGGAAATTTGCATGTAATTGCAAGGCAAATATTAAGTATAGTCTCTCTTGATATTCTTTCGCAAAGTAGGAAAAATTAATGAACAAGTAATCTATCAATTTATTCTTTAAACTATCAATATTCTATTTAGAGATCAAAGACACTATTGTAGGCTTAACATAAGCCAAATTCAGCTTCAATATTTATGATGAGGTATTCAAGCTGAAGCATGTTAAAATCTAGACTATACATAAGAATAACCACTTTATACATAAAGTGCGAAGATAGGTTATCTGAACTGCTACTTCAAAGATATTCATGGTAGTTTTAAGAATTTGATTTGACCAGCCGTGAAGCTATTAGTACCAGGTACTTGAACTAGTAGTGTTACCATTTATACCATTTCATACCTTTTGTGAAATTACCCAAAACTACTTTTGCATTACAAAGACTTATTAATTTCTATTTTTAAACACAGCTGTCTTCCTTTTCACCAAGGCAAATCCTGCCATGAAATTTGACTGGAGACCCATTAACAAATTACCTCATGCACTCTGGTATAAGGCATATTTGCGAATGAACGTTCAGTATCGACCCGATTTTCAATAAATTTTCCAGTTTAAAAATTCTTTATACTGGCCTAAAAATCTGAAAAAGTGGAATATTTTATTACTGCTTGCTATAAGCCCGTAAATGGGCAAAATGCCGGAGAACGGTTTGGTTCCATATTATGCTTTTCAGAGATTTTCCCCTATGTGAACTAGTCCCGCTTAAAAGTCCTCCCTTAAGACAGACAGCCCTTGCCGCATTCGATTATGTAAAACATTTATTATAATAAATCAACATCTAAATTTCTATACTTCACTACTGAATGTCATTAAAATAACCTTAAACAGTGTAATGATAACTTCCGAATTTGGATACTACATAACTTATCAGGAATACAGATAATTTTTTTTTTCATTAGTTTGTTTTCAATGAATAAACTGATTCTGTAAGTGAAGAGCGCTCGGCATCTCCTCGTATTTTATATACTGAACTTTAGAATTCTACGTTTATATTGTAAGAGTTCATTCTTCACAGAATTTAAAAATCTTATTGGATTAGTCAGCGTCATCCAAATTCCCTTCGCTTATTTGGGTTCAAAAATGAAACTTTCACACTCTACGTCTTTCGAATATTAAGAATGGGACTTTCACAAACTTCAAAATTCATTGCACCTTTTGAACTATGACATTTTAATCTGAGTTCTTCGGTGAAACCTCGCTGTTTCTGAACTAAGTGTATTTAAACAAACTTCCTTTACTATAAGTGTTTGTAATAAGAAATTGGTCTTGTTTCAAGTTTCTTCTTTAACACTCGCGAGTCTTGCTAAAATTGTAGGAGACTGTAAATAGTATGAGAAACTATTTCTGTAACGAATTTAACTTTGAAATCGTTATTAGAAATCCATTTAAGTTCTAAATTTTATTCTTTGATGGAAATGTGCTCCTACTAAACTTCACTGTTAAAGGTAATTCTACAATGGCTAGGAACATCAGCGGCTGAGTGGTAAGACCCTTGAGCATTGGAGTTCCACCCGTGTAGGTGTTTAGGAGAATGGGTTGGTTGAATGAGATTTCGTGTTTTTTATTCTTTCTTAACGTGAGTACAAGGTTTTCCTCAGTTTTTCATAAATGCGTTTGTGCTCCTAGACAGATAATATCTTGTTTTGCCATAATTAACGTAACTTATACTCTATCTGAAGTTCCTGACTTTCATTTGGAAGACCGATTAGAAACTAAACTGGGTTTCAAAACAATTTAAATCGTAGAATAATATTACTGCCTGTTATAAGAATATTAACTTCTTTCATGTTCTACCTTAGTTCAGGCTGTCGTCCAGCAGTGCTACAGCTGCTAAAGAGTGAAAATGCTGATACTTCGCCCTAGATTCTATTCCCAGCCGTTGAACGAAATTACTGCATAAGGATTGTTTTCATGTGTGTAACGCCAGTTTCCCTTCAAGTCTTGTTAAATTCTCTCTAGGCAAACACTTTAGCTTGTTTTGCTAAAATTTGATCATATCTTCAGCTCCTAAAATATTTTATACCTGATTCTAGGGTGCTTGAAGTTTAGACGCTTTCATGTCTTTCCAAGAAATAAAGGCTTGGAACTACCCTTTGCAAAGGTTTAGTAGATTATAGCTAATGGGGTTATCTTAGATGATTTTCTGGAGGGCTTTCTAAGGGAAATCCTCGTATTCGCGTTACACCCATTTTATGAAAAGCATTGGAACATAAGTCTGCGAATAATATTTTGTATATTTAAAGTACTGATTAATCTATTGATTTCCTCTGGTTTTTATTCAGCATAGTATTAATTTCTTAAACGGAGCGCTTATATTATCCTGTAGTTTATTTAGCTCTGGAAAGGTAAACTTTATGGAAAAGTGGTTTGGCATTGTCGAATAAGTAAGGTGAATAGCTTCAAGTCTGCATCAGTATTCTAATTGAAGGATAGTTTTGATTGGATTTTCCTTTTTAAAAATACTATTGATGAAATTTTCATTGATAGCATTGTGTTAGCTTCTTCGACTAATTTTTCTTTTCGCTAACGAAAGCAGGATTTCTTCTGGAGATAAAACTGTATTAACTCAAAACCTGGAATTAAATGACAAATTTTTGTGAATTTCTCAGATAAGAATTCTTTCCCTTAAGGCAATGAAATTAATGTCTTAAATAGTAAAGTACGAGGGAGTTCAAGCCTTTTTAACTAATAATGTGAAGAAATGTCATGCCCTTTTTTAAATGGCTTTAATAACTTTTCCACTTTAAAGATTTAATTCCTTTCCTGATTCATCTTTTATAGGAAATATCCCATATGCCTGTTTAGCATATATGCTAGGATTTCCGATAACGACAATTATTCTCCAAGATTATTTTGAGGTTATTTTTATTAGAAACTGACATACATTGAATTTTGTTGGTTAATTACGGCAACTTTTGCGATGGGCATCTGCCTAAAGACGGAAATCTTTGAAAGAACTCTTATTGGCAAAACTAGCTCTAGTTTGCCTAAAACAGTAAAGCCAAATTCTATATATTACTGCAACTAAGTTTACAACAACACTGAACCGAAACCGGCAGGAACTATATCACTGTCGCTGCTTTAGCTACGTGGCTGCAAGCGAGTCGCGCATAAATTGACCCTAACCTACTATTCTTTTCTTGTCAAATATAATTCAGAACTTTTAAGTAATTTAATTTGCCTCCTGGAAGCAGACTTGCGATCAATAACTGAGTTCAAAACTTAGGGGTCCTACTGTAAAAATATATCAGTCTTTCATTTTCCATGTATGAAAAGTAAAAGTTGACTGGGAAATATTATGCAGGTGGGGTGGGGAGAAGGTTATAGCATTACAAGTTCTTTATGGAGTGAAAAGTCGTTGAGTAAGTTAATTCAGAAGGCATTACTTTACGAAGACTTAACAAATTCATACAGTATCAGAACTATAACATACAGCTACAGAAGGATTTACAATAAATGGACCAAACTTTTTCTCAGAACCGTTGATAAAAGTAATTTTCTTTTTTAAATGACTAAATTAATAGCCTTGAGGTCCATTAAAAATAGACTGGCACAGAGAAAGTTTCCGAATCGCACTATAAGTCGTTGCTTTTTCGAAAGGTTAGTTTTATTACGAATTCTGAGTAGTAGCGATAGGTCAGCTTGCTAAATGCTGATAATTTTCCTGGGTTCGGCTGCCCGCGACTTAACGGCCTGGTTACATACAGACTTTTTAAGTGTAACATATGTCTGTTTTCTTTGGGCAACAGGACACACGAAAACGTTTCTCCCAGGATAGTTAATTTCTGAATATTGCTTTGCATTAACAATTTACTTGGTGTGGAGTTGATTATCTATCGTATTCTTAGGTAAAGCTTTTACATGTGTGGAAAACTTTTAGTCTGTTTTTTGGTTTATTTTTGATCATGTTAAAGCGGTCGACAGCTATCTGCCTAAAGCGAGGGATGTCTTCTGGATGGATTTTCTAAGTGAAACTACTCGTATCCACGTTACACATGGGGGGGGGCACCACGGAAACATGCACTCAGCACGTTTACCTAAAATCCAAACTAGATCGAACTACCAGTGTTTAGCTATAAGCGACTGGTGGGCATTTTTTTCTGAAGTGGATATATTGGGAAGACTGAAAGCCTTTCCTGTTCTGGAAAGGAATGAAAATAACCGAATGCAATTCCTAAGTCCGTTTGAATAGAATTTTAAATTTCAGCTTCTAACATGCAAAATTAATTTGGTCTTAAAAAAATTTTTAGTATAACTTGAAGCAGAATTTGTGTAAATTTGAAATTAAAACTTGGGAAGGATATCGATGTCACGAAAAAGTTAATGCGGCTGAAAGGCGAATTCCGTTACGTTTGTTCTCCTATTTGCGCTGTGCAAACCGGTTGACACGACATATTTGCATGAATTTAAACAAATTTTTCTGTTTTTAGTAGTTATAGGAAAGAACGTAAATGTTAAAGCACGGAAGGGCTGATGTCTATCTCAGCTTTGATTAAAAGCACTCGGGCACGCTGAGGGCCTCGCACCCTACTTCAACCAACAGGATGGGATCTATTTTAATGGTATAAAGATTGCAAGTCCATACAATTTCTGGAATTCGAACCCAAGCCCAAACAAATGTCAACCGGTCAGTCATCTCCTACCGTGATCGCGATATCTTCCTGCAAGGCCTATGCTTATGGAAAATATCTTTTTTCACTACTTTTTTTTAGTTTATGAAATAGTTTTCTTTATTCACTAAACATATATATCTAAATTTAAACAGCCTTCAGTTTAGACACGAAAGGATCTTGTTTCTTGGCGAAAGTAATTTCGGTTTCATGTTTGTAAAATATTACACTACCATCAACAATAAATTCAAGTATATAAATTTATATTTAAAATACTGTTCTTCATAATTTAGTTCAAGAAGCTAGTTAATATTTCTGTAGAAATCAAGTTTTTCTATGCTAGCTTCAGATTACTTGCATCTCCGATTTCAACACGCGGTAGAATGGCCATCTTTCTTGCCTTTCTTAGAATGTACATGCCGTTATAGCCAATCCACGCGTCCTCATTCCATACACGTACTTAACACTTAAGAACACATGGATATACACGCTTTACATTTAAGTTATATCGGTACACAGCAGTAAAAATTTCTCGTTTCTTATAAAATGCTTCCTATTATTAATGAACAGAACAATTTCTGTGAGCTATAATGGCAGCCAAGCAAAGGTTTTCGCCAATCCATAAAGTCGCTAATGAGTTGGCGACTATTCTGTGGGGTGCGAATGATAATACCCTTTCGTTATTTTACCTCGGAATATTATTAAATTTGTGTTCAACTATGTTTAATAACCAATTAAGAATTCTATACTCCAGCTGCTTAATAATTTCATATTTTAATACATTCAGGCATGTAATACTTAAATTATTAATTTTCAATTCTTGAAATGTAATTGAACATTTTTATTATGAGAAAATTAATTATAAAACTTCATCTACACTGAAGATTTTAAAGAATCAATGTAAGGTATCATCCAGTATTCCATTAAAAATAACATGTTTTAAAAATAATTACATGTTTCAGTTTTGTTAGAGGTGGATTTATGGGGTCTTGCAAATCACTTTTACGAAGGGTAGCAACACTGTAAACGCTCAAGCGTTCCTGCTCTTCATTAATTCGCCACTGGTTTTGGTGAAATCTTCACAAATGCGTAGTCAGTTATTCGGAGGACTTTGAAATACGCTTACTAATTTCACTGCAAGCGAAGGTAGCAAATTACATATGGGATCACTCAGACATACAAAACTGATCAGATGAAACACATTGCCAAGGTTATCAGTAATTAAGATTTTTCTGCTGAATCTGCAACATATAAAAATAAAATCCTATAGCCCACAGTATCTGAGTTTTTTATCTATTTACCATAAACCAAAATATATATTTCCTTTACATTGCCTCTCTGTATTGAATAGATTGTGCCATTGAGGTAACTTTCGGAATTTATTATTGAAATCTTGCTTAAGAAATATCTTTCGGCTAATTTGGTAATCCTTATGTAGCTGTAAGCGATGCTATTTGTGTTTTCACTTGGAAAGTTTGATTCGTTAATGCCAATTCTTTCGAGAATGCATAGGAACATAGGGTCTCAAATTTTACATTTAAAAACGCTGCAGATTATTTTAAACTGTTAAACTGTAGTCTCAGTTTGATTGCACGTGTTTTGATTATTAAAACATTTCTCGAAATTACGTTGAATTTCGTAGCTTTCCTAATACTTTAGTGCAGATGACGCCACTATTGCTTCTCGTTCAACATTTGTTTGAAATATTCGTTGTTTTCAAAGTATGGCGTAATGAAAAGTTAAAATTTTTTTCAAAATCTTTCACCTTCAATTAATGCTAATTTTAACTTATAAATTTTATAGCGTTTTTTCTGCTTTGAGTTATTTTTGATTTATTTCACTTTTATGAGTTTTAATGAAGATTATATCCGATAATCTGTGGTTGTATTTCTGAAGCTTTTATCACTTCTCTCTCTCGAAATCTTTGAAACAACGTCTGGAAACTGTAAAATTTACTATTATATATGCAACTTAAATGCATTAGTAAATAAATTTTATAGGTTATTTGTATTATTAACGTGATATTAATAGAATGCTAATGTACTGTTTTGAGTACATTTCAGTTCCGTGATTCCTTTACTTTTGGTAAATTAATTTGTAAACTTTTGTCTAGTTTCTCCTTCACACATAAACTCCGATGTAAGTCTGCATAGATAAAACTCCCTTTTCCCTTATGTATGTGAACTTGCTACGCGGCAATTTTCTGGCTGTTGGGGCAAAAATTTGAGTTTTCAGCCGTATAAGATACTATTGAAATATGTTATTTGTATATTAATTTTATGCTGTTTAAAATTTAAGTGACATTTAGCAAATATGAAACAAAAGTGTATGGATTTTTCCCAAAATTCAAGAGCTAAATATGCAAAATTAAGTAATAATTAGAAAGCCGGCATAAAGTAGCAATTACCTAAAAAGCTAAGAGCGAGTGAATATTTTAAAATGTGCTATTAAAATTATTAAATCATCATACATACCATCTAAATACGAACAGCTTTGCTTGCGGTCGAATAAAACCACTAAGAGCTCATGAAAGCTTCTT
>KK120593.1:297805-392331 GCA_000611955.2 Stegodyphus mimosarum | reverse complement strand
ATAGACAACTTAAAGATAAATGATTTCCCGCTACAGATTTTCCACGCAAACATCCTTCATCTTCAGTTCCCTTTCAAGTATTTTAAAAAATATTATTTGGACACCACTTGACTTCCTTATAAGCCTATTCATTTATATACATTTTTTTCCTTTAAACGTATTTCCCCGAATTATTCTAACTTAACCATTCTCTAACGGCAAGTTAAAAATGACATAAAAAGTTGCAAATTCTGAAATTAAAATATCCCGGTCAATTTCTGTCGCCTCCGAGTCGAACTTCTTGCATTTTTAAATTTTCGTAGCGAGCATGAAACTTTCCCAAATATTAGTATAGGAACTAGGAAATTACATTAAAAGTTAGATTTTGTTATTTTTCCAAAATCTTTTTTTTAAGCTTCGAAATAGCCAAAATATGAATATTTTCGTTATTTAAAACCCTTCTGTAACTGAATGTATACGACTACGACAAACGATTGCGAAGATAAAGGCCAAGTAAGAACTTTTAAGCCGGGTAAAGAAGTGTGGGTATATATATTATTTCTAATGGCAGATTGCAAGACGGCTATTCATTTTTGAGTTATGAGAGATACATTCGTAAAAAAGTATGTACAGATGTCAAGAAAAATCTATTTTGAATCCATTTTACAATCCGTTTTTGAATAGTCCTTTATTCTGTCCGTACGTACAGACGTCAAGCAAAAAAGTAATTAAATGGATTTGGAACGGTCAAAATGGTATTTCCGTTAAATTCTGAATTTCTTTCGCGATTACAGCAGAGTGAGTGTAGAAATTATTCGTACAAGAATGGTTTCGCGAATGAAACTATTGTTTTGGCGTGGTAATTCTATCGAAATTTCTTCAAAAGCTGCAACTAATAAACAAGTTTACCAAATACGAGTGCAAAAAACAATACGGAAAAGATATTGAATTAGCTTCTAAATATACGGGATACTAAAAATTGGAAATTTATTGGCGCGTAAAGAGTGTTCGTGCATTCAAACAAATACAAAATTTTAAGTAGCATTTTCTAATTGAATTAGTCAGTTTTTCGTTGATAACTGAAGTTATTTATCTTGTAGGTTATATAGTACTCTTTCACAACGACCGTATTACTTAAGTCCACTGAGAGACAATTTCTGGCGTATTCGTTGAAAAAAGATTCGAAAGTAAGTGCTTAGGCTTACAGGAGAATTGAGAAACATGGGAAGAACAGTAAGTGCATTTCGAAGTGTATGCAGAAAACAAGGTTTCCAGGGCCGTGTTGCGAGATGAAAATTCTTTGAGTGAGTGCAATCGGAAGTTACGATTATCTTTCACAAAAAAATGTCAATGAAATCAGAGTTCTGGAAGAACATTTATTTTTCAGATGAAGGGAAATTCAATATTTTTGGATCTCATGTAAGGCGAATGGTGTGAAGGAAACTAAACATAGAAACGCAGCAAAGGAATTTACTATTAATAGTGACACATACAGGTGGAGACATGTTGGTTTAGGGTTGTATGAGTTCTTCTGGGATCGGCAATTTAGTCATCATTAAGGCCTTACTAACCATCTGCTGTACCTTGGTATTTTGAAGAATAATTTAGTGTGACAAAAATGGGTTTTGTATAGTTTTAATGCATAGTAATGAACCCAAGCATACAGCCCTAAGTTACTCGACTCTGGATATTATATAACACCTCAAAGTTTATAAAATTTCCTCCTCAGTCACCCGACCTCAATCCCATTGAGAATTTATGGGAAACTTTTGATAAAAATGTTAGATCCAGACACATTTTTAATAAAAATGACTTAATAATCTTCAACAAGAATGAGTCAATATCTATCTCAGAAAAAGCAAATTTGATTGAATCAATGTCAAGGAAACTCGATGTCGTTATTCACGCTAAAGGATATCTTACAAGGTAATAAAGATATTTATGAAAATATTTAGCATTATGTACACTCACGTTTGTGAAAATTGCAACACCAAGAAGGAATCGTCATAATTGAATGCAATTTAATACACAGTTGAGTGGTACAAATAAATGATTAAATGTTCAAAGCAAACAAACAAGAACAAGAGATCAGAACCAGTATTTTGTGTGGCCACCACGCGCCGCAATAAGTGCTGCTACACGACGTGGCATGGAGTCAAACAAAGTTTGAATGTCTGACTGAGGAAGAGCATTCCATATCGTTTGTACGCGTACCCAAAGTTCGTCTGCAGACGCAACAGGACGAGGATCACGAGCAAGACGCCGACCAATGACATCCCACACATGTTCAATTGGCGACATATCCGGGGAACACGCAGGCCAAGGAAGAAGCTGTACCTGCTGCGCTGCAAAGAAGGATTTAACAATCCGAGCAGTATGAGGGCGGGCATTGTCCTGTTGAAATACAGCGCCTGGCAAGCTTTGAAGGAAGGGAACAGCTTCGGGCTGTAGAACTTCACGGATATACCGGTTGCTGTTCAGATTGCCCACAATTCGTAGCAATTGAGATCGTCTATGATATGCTATGGCGCCCCAGACCATAACTCCGGGTGTTCGTCCACTGTGGCGTTCGATAATGCACTCCGGAAGGTGGCGTTCACCGGCATAGCGTCTGACACGAATGCGGCCATCATGGTACCACAAATTAAAGCGGGATTCGTCAGAAAACACGACATGCTGCCAATCAGCACGCCAGTCTCTATGCTGATTGGCCCATTGTAGCCGCAGGCGGCGATGGTCGTGCGTTAGGGGGATCCTGTATAAAGGAGTCCGTGCGCGCAGTCCACACTGCAGCAGACGTCTACGAATTGATGAAGCACACAATGAAACACCTGTAGCTATTGACCACAGTGCTGCCAATTGTCTAGAGGAAGCTGTACGGTCCGTCCGCGCCATGCGGACCAGGTGTCTATCATCGCGAGCTGACGTCACATTTCGGGGTCCACTCCCGGATTTCCGAGTTGTCCGACACTCGTCCGTCCACTGCTTCCAAACGCGCATCACTGTGCTGCTGTTACGCTGCACACGAGAGGCTACTGCACGATACGACAATCCAGCTTCACGAAGGCCGATGATTCTCCCTCGTTCAAACTCTGTAAGTTGTTCAAATCTCGCTCTCTTTCGTCGACGAGGCATAAGTACAGATTGAGTTAACGTTTACCACTAGCAGATAACCACCGATAACCATACACGCCTCGCTACAGCCGTCTATTTATTCGGATCCATCAGCCGTTCAGAGGGCGCTGCTCAGCATACGCATGCGCTACGGATTTGCAATTCTAATCATTTGCATATCATGCGCTACTTTGCATTTCCTGAAAATTTCAGCTCACTCGCGTAAGTCCTTCATGGTGTTTCAATTTTCACAAACGTGAGTGTATAATGTACGAATACTGTTTACACGAGATGATGGATTTTTTGTTTTGTCAATGTGTTATTTATGCATGTATTTATTTTCATGTAAATTTCTCATTGAAATATTAAAGTATTTCATTTTACATATTTAATTACTAAGTTTGCAGTTTTTATCAGCAACGCGTTTTCAGATTATAACTCTTACTGTACGAATACTTCCTATACTCACTGTACTTCCTTTACTTCGTATAAGGAAATTAAAATCAATCTTTTTTCCCGCTCATATGAACCGGACTTTCGTGATTTTCTAAGCGATTTCTGAAGTTTGCGAACAGAGATATGAGCGATATCTTTCCTAAGATCACAGGAAATCGTATTTCACAATTTTTTGTATTTTGTGTCTTTTAAAAAGGGAAAGTCATGTATGACATCAGTTATGTCTATGTTACAGTACATATGCGCTTATTTTGGAATTTTAAGTAACGGTATTCGTTTTAAAATTTTTACGGGATCTGACTACTTATTGCTTAATAAGTATTATGAACAGTTGCATAGGTGCATTTTGGTTCGAGAATGCCTATTTTGCTTGAAAGCCTTCTGCTTTCAAATATGCTCAGAAGAATGTAACTAACAAAGTTTGGGACAGCGATTCTCAGCCGATGGTGCGCGTACCACTGATGGTATGCAAGAGAAAAATAGGTAGTACGTAAAGAAACAAAGTGTTTTAACTATATATTCAAAACCTAAGTACCTGAACATCCTGTTTAAGGTTTTTTTAACACTCGTAAATGCCATTTGAGCTTTGTTCAAGGTCAATAGGCGCTCACAGACTTTAACGAAATAATCCGTTTTTATTTTCACAAATATTCTTTTAGCCAGAAACATAACAAAATTTGTCGTAAATGATATTTTTAAAAGGAGTAACAGAAACGGATGTTGTATTTAATAAGAAATAAGTATAATTTCTTATAAAAGGATAAGTGTCTCATTAATTCTTTTAGAATTGATCTATTTATTAGCATATCTACACTTTATGTCGCCACTATTTCCGCTCTAATTTTTCTGTTTCCAATTAGAATAATTTTTTACGTCGATTTCCAATGTCTAACAGCAGGTATTTTCTGTTGTTGCTCTTTGTTCCTTACTTTCCTACGCGATTTGAGATGATCGTCGTTTGTTTTTGAAGAACTCGTAATATATTGTGCATTTAAATATTTGTGAAAAAATAGTAAAACAAACCTAGATTTTCAAAATGGAAAAAATGTCTGGGATTGACTAAGGGGAAAAGTGATAACTCACAGGAGATGGATCCAGGACAAATTTTTTTAAAAAAATTTCCAATAGCGAGGCAAAGTTACAAAGAATTAAAATCTTACAAACAATAGAACAAAGAACAAAAAGACCGCAGTCATTGTCTAAGCAGCGCTCTTGCCTCTTCTGTCTTCTCGACTCTTCTGTAAGACCACGAAGAGCCTCACGTCGAAGCAAGAGGTCCCTGTCCATTTCTTCTCCAGAATTACAAAGTGGGCAAATAGGATTGCTTCAAATGGCCTATGCGATTCAGGTGGGCAGCAAGGCAATCATGTCCTGTAGACAGACGGAAAGCCCCAACTGCATTGCGTCTTGGACTATCGGGAATAAGAGAAGGATTTATCATTTTGCAACTTTCTAACGCTGTAAGAGTCTGGAAATCTCGTAAGATATTAGACGTAAATAAACTTTTTAAAAATGGTTTAATCCTCAAACGGCTGTATTAGAATGTTGTAGTAAGCTGACACCCATTTTGCAAGTAAATCTTGTTCATTGCCCCAAAGGCCACAATGGCCAAGCACCCACTCAAGAAGATTTGTTTCCCCTTTAAAATGAGAGTTCTCAGGAATTCTTGAAATTGCAAAATTTCAGGTGTTAATGGGTGTTCAGCAGAGAACTGATTGAATGGCAGCGTGAGAATCAGAAAAAATGACTGCCTTTGCAAACTTGTAATGAATAGTTAAGAATTGTAGTTATACAGATGGCTACTACTTCGCCATCAAAGGAGGTACCAATGTATCCTGCAGGGGCGTAGAAAGAAAAGATTCGAAAACACACCAGCCCCAACCTTAAAAGTACAGTCAAACGGAGAATCACCAATAAAAATGTGCAGCCAATGAATAGGTGGATATCTAGTCGCAATGGTCTCCTAGTGAGACATGCCAAAACACTTGGTGCAACATCTTTCTATGGATGGTTTTTCACTAGGTTTAGCCTTACTTCGGCATTAATCACCTCCAAAGGCTTCTGGTTGTCAAGAGAGGTTGCATATTACCTGAAATCTCAAGATACAGGACTTCATATCCAGGACTCTTTGAATAAATCCATACTGGGTTTTTAATTTCCTAGGCTTCACTACGTAGTCCCTGCAGTAGGGATCCTTCATCCGCAGTAGCTTTTTCATAGAGAACCATGGCCCTCATTTTCAAAGTATCCTGGAAGAGTTTACTTCCTGTCAACAACATCGCATCGATAGGTGTGGACTTAACAGCTCCTGTAATCAAGCGAAGAGCTTGGTTTCGCATCACATCAAGCTTATTCACCACCATATAATCCACACCAGGAGATTTCTTTATTTTAAGACGTCAAAGTGCGACTTCCAGTTCTTGTGCACTAATGGGAGCTTCAAAAATAGCATCCCCCTTAAGTTCTTCCGTAGCATTCTGCATTTTGATTAACCTTTTCCATTCAACATTAATCTTCCTTGACATTTCTCTTGCATATTTTCCCTTTCCCTGGACTTGGGAATAGGACTGTCCAAAGGCGTTTGCGATGGCCTTATCCGAAGATAGCAATTTATTTCCAACAACATCTGATTGGCTTTCAGTGAGCTTAGCTTTTCTTCTGAGTACGTTCGTTTCTCTTTATGTTCCTCCAACTTAGAGTATTAGAAGCACTTATAGCCTCTGCTTTGTGACATGCATGCCTTAGCACAAAAGATTGCCTTTATTAAGTTGTTAACAAGTTTTTCAGGAGGAAGTGAAGGATTAAAATTCGCTATCCTGAGTTCTGTATCAGTCATTTCTTCAAAATGGACCCAATTTGCTTTTTTTTAAAATTCCCGGATTTCTTTAAACTTGACTTAAAGCGGCTTGCCGGGTGGCGAATATTAATAGAGGCCATGACTTGCCTGTGTCCTGAACCTGGATCCTCCAGAAACCTCCGTTCAGTGGGAGCACAAATGTCAGATTATACACTTAAGAAATCTGGAGAACTATCCCGAACCTCTGTAATGTACGTAAGTAGGTGGGTCATCGGGTTTAAAAATGAGCTGAAAAGAACTGGAATTGAGGAGGTCTTCAAATTCTAATCCAGCAGCATTTGGTTGCTTATAAGCCCACCTTCTTGAGTGCGCGTTCATGTCGCCAATACAATTGTTTTTGAAGATACGTCAAGACTGGATAAATCTGGCTTGCTATTAGGAGGGATATAGAAGGCAAATATGTTGAAAAGGGTCTCATACTTCCATATTTGAATCTTCACAATTTCCCTTTTGTCAGTACTCTCTCCCATAGGTTTAATAATTTTAAAATCGGATGTTTCCTGACACCAATTCCGCTAGCAATTTGCCTATATTTTGGAAGTAGGTACAATATGTATCCTGGAAAAGGATAGAACTTCATAGGATCCAGGACAATCTACTAGCAATAAGAATATTGAAAGGAAAAATATAACGAAAGTTATATCATTTGGGTTTACATGGAATGGAGATGAAAGTGACCCTAAACCTCAATGTGTTGCTTGCGGTGAATTAATATCCAATCAAAGTATGAAAACATCGTTTCTTAAGACATCTTAAATCTAAGCTTGACAATTTAAAGGGTAAATCTGAAGAATACTTTTAAGAGGAAATTATTGGCGCTCAAAATTAGTAAACAGCTAATGAAAGGTTTTGTTACTTCAAGTGAAAAAGCTTTGGAAGCTAGTTACCAAGTAAGCCTAAGAATTGCTAAGACTGAGCAGGCTCACACTTTTAGAGAAACCTTATATTACCAGCAGCTAAAAGATCGTTTTAAAATTATTTAACTCAAAAGCAACTAATGGACTTAATAATATTCCGCTATCAAATGATACAGCAAGTCAACGAATTCGTGAAGTGGCAAATTCCATGAAAGAGACACTTATTCAAGAAATAAAACACGGAGCATATTTCGCATTGCGATTGGATGAAAATATTGATATAACGAACTTTGTTCAGTTATTAGTCTAAATACATTTCGAAGAAGATAAACGAATTGCCGAAGAGTATTTATTTTGTGAATCTTTTATGGTAGAGTAACTACAAATGCAATTATCAAAGTACTTGATAATTTTATTTCCGAGAATATTTCATGGAATAAGTGCATTGCCGTATGCAGTGATTAAGCTCGGGCATTAACAGGAAAACATTCCGGTGTTATTTCTCAAAGAAGGTCGCGCTTGAAACTAAATTTGCTCACTTCTCCATTGATAGTGAGGCTTTAAGAACCAAAACAATCCTCAAAAACCTGAATATTGTTTTGAATGAAGCTACATTAAATTTCTATTGCCTGTGTGTACAACCTATTTGCCTGAAAGGATTTTCTTCCATGTTATATTTGAAAAACAATTACACAATAAAATTCAAAGTAGATTCTAATTAACGGTTAAAACTAAATTAAATAAAATCAGACAAAGAAATTAATCTCTCTTACACAGGCCTAAATTTCAGTTTTAGAATTAAAGTATTATAACGTAAATTTTAATAATTAAAATGGTAACCAATTTGTAATCTAATATTTGTGTGCATATTTAATACAAATAGCCAATAGGTTGAGCAAATGGAAAAAATATATTTTTTAATATTTGTTGAAAAATTGAAAAATAAGCATTGAAAAATGTAGCGGTGGCAGTACAGATTTTCAATTTTTGTTTAGATGGTACGCGTTAGTCAAGACTGAGAACCCCTGGTTTAGGATAAATTACTATGTCTGAATATTTTTCATTCTAGGAAATGTATTAAAGCCTAATACTCAAGAATATTCAAAATAAATCCATTAGCAAATACAGTTATCTTCTATACATCATAATAAATTGTAATCAGTAGAAATTGCTGTTAAAAGTGCAGTGAAAGTGACAGGATATACGAACACATGAAACTAATGAATTTTGTGGCAGTCATTGCTCCCATCACGAATCGCTACATCCGCTAATAATGGTGGAATCTAGTGCAGGGCTTCTTAAACTGTGGGTCGCGACCACTACTGAAAGGGGGTGGCAAAGATCTGATACTTTTCAATCATTATAAATAAAATTTTAAAATTAGTATACACACTACGTACAAATATAAATACAAATAAAAATCATACAAAATACTATTGTAGTTTTATTATAACTATTTTTTGAAAAAAGTGGCAATGCAAAACTGTCATGTAAGGCCTATAAATGAAAATATGGAAGTAGCATTTAAAATAATAAATACAACGCGCTCCTCGATTTTCAACTGAACGTTCGACATTGATGTCTGGCCGCCGGCGTCAGTGTTTGCAAGATAACTTAAGTACCCAGACGCCGCGTCGCCTTACAGCTTACACATACAATACGGAAGCATAATCAAGCTAGGCTAGGCGAATCGGCATATTATTTTTATAAAAGAATAATAAAAAAAATTAAATGAAAGCTTCTTTTTCGGCGTCTTTGTGATACGGTGCCTTTGTGCGCTGCACACTTTGAACACGCCATGCGTCGGGGTTGATCTGATCGTAATTTGTTGTCATTGCACTGGTAAAGATTCGAGTGTAGTTATTTTTCTGTTTGTACTTCAGTTTGGACTCAGCTTTGTCTTCGTAGTGACATGTGTGTATTTACTGTGTAATTTTCAGTTGGTGTTTTTAATTATTACGTTAAAGTTCAACTACATTTTGTTTAATTATTTATTATTATTTAACCATCATGGATAAATGGCTAATTAAAATTCCAACTAATAAGTCTGCCACGCCGTCACAACCAAGTTGCAGTGCTTCAAATCCGACTTCTAGCAAAACAAAAAAAAGAAAATATGACGAATCATATTTGCAGTATGGCTTCACATGCTCTTCTCACAACAATGAAGAACTACCAGTGTGCTTAATTTGCAAAGAAGTTTTGGCTGCAGAAAGCATGAAACCGTCAAAACTGCAACGACATTTGAATACTAAACATGCAACGTTATCAAAAAAGCCAATAGAATATTTTGAGCGTCTTTTGCAAACATCAAATAAAGAAAAGGACACTTTGGAGAAGTATGTTACTTTGAATGATAAATATCTATTGGCATCGTATGAAGTTTCGTATTTGATAGCAAAAACGAAAAAGCCTTTTACTATTGGAGAGCAACTTTTACTACCTGCAGCTATAAGAATGTCTGAAATTGTTCATGGAAAACAGTATGCTGCTGAAATTAGTAAAATTCCATTATCAAATGACACTGTGTCCAAAAGAATTTCAGACATTAGCAATGATCAATTTCAACAGCTTCTTATGAGGCTTAAAGACAGCTCAAAGTTTGCAATACAACTGGACGAGTCGACAGACATTTCAAAAATGGCACAGTTGTTACTTTTTGTAAGATATATTTATGAGGGAAGCATTCATGAAGATATACTGTTTTGTCGTCCTCTGGAAGGTCATACTCGTGGAAAAGATATATATAAAAAAGTAAATGAGTTTTTTGAAAAAGAAGGATTAAATTGGAAAAATTGTGTTGGTGTGTGCACGGACGGTGCTGCAGCAATGACCGGACAAGATCTTGGTTTTACAGCATTTGTTAAAGCTGGAAATGATCATATTACATTTACACATTGTATGATTCACCGAGAGGCACTTGTTGTTAAAAAAATTGCACCAGAATTAAACACTGTGTTTTTTGATGCAGTCAAAATCATTAACTTTATTAAAAGTCGAGCACTTAATAGTCGATTGTTTAAAAATTTGTGCATTGATATGGATTCGGATTATACAAGTTTATTGCTACATGCTGAAGTTAGGTGGCTATCAAGAGGTCGAAGTTTGAAACGATTATTAACTTTAAAAGATGAAGTTCTTATATTTCTAACAGAGCAAAATTCTAATTTGGCCGATTATTTTCACGATAATTTATGGCTTCTCAAGCTATGCTATTTGGCAGATATTTTTGATAAAATCAATGATATGATTTTATCAATGCAGGGAGTCTGCGTTAATATGTTTATGTTAAAAAATAAACTTGAGGCCTTTGTTAAAAAAATTCTTATATGGAAGAACAGAGTGGAAAGTGGATCGCTCGAAATGTTTCCATTTACTGACGAGTATATAATTAGTAACAATATTTCAAAAAAAGATACTCCTATAACAAAAATTATAGTTAATCATTTGAAGGATATGGAAGTTTACATGCATAGGTATTTTCCCAATGATATCGATACACAACAATGGATTTGCAATCCATTTTCAATTGAAATGGAAGAAATTAATTTTCTAAACTTAAAAGCACAAGAAGAATTTGCAGAATTAACAAGTGATACTACCTTGCGACTCAGATTTTCTCAAGTGCCTGTGCATGAATTTTGGATAGAAATCAAATCAGAATATCCCCTACTATCGGAAATGGCAATGAACAAATTACTGCCATTTTGTACAACATATTTATGTGAATCAGCCTTTTCCACATTAACTTACATAAAATCAAAATACCGTTCAACTTTAATAAACGTTGAAAATTTATTACGATCTGCACTAACTCAAATTGAGCCTAGATTTAATTATTTGTGTAAAAATAAACAATCACATCCGTCACATTAATATTGTTTGATGTTAATAATATGTTTTTATTAAAAAAATTGTTACAAAAGTTTATTTTTTCTATTGAATATATAGATATAGTTTTATGTTTTCTTATAAAAAAATTGTTACAAAAGTTTATTTTTTCTATTGAATAAATATATATATAGTTTTATGTCATTCTATTTATTGTGTTTTATTACGACCGATATCCCGTCAACGTTTCCAATTATGTATATGCGAAAAGAATGGGCACGTATTCTTTAATCCTTATTTTATTTACATTGTAAAATAGTGCGATATTACATCTACATCTACGGTTAATATATATTTCATTATATGGAGGAGGGGGTCGTTTAAAATTTCCTAAGCTTGAAGGGGGTCGCTATATAAAAAAGTTTAAGAAGCCCTGATCTAGTGAAGCGTTGGTAAATTAATGCCGGGCTAGATTTCACATGCCTATCTACGTTTACACGATAATTTTATCTTTTGTATATTTCTTATTACTAATAAAAAAGTGCTACTTTATTCTTCCCCCCCATGAAGCATATTATAAGCAAAATACTCTGGTGCTATCACAGTTTCAAAACTTTGTTAGCTTATGCTTAATTGGAATTAAATGTAATGCCTTGCCGAATTTAAATGCAATAACCAGATGCTTTTGGTATATGAACCACACTTATTAGATCTTATTCTTATCTGATTATCTTCTACTCTTATTCTAAATTCAGTTGATAAGATTATTGACATAGGTGGGTTGTTCATTCTAAAGACGGGAAATAGAATGAGGGTGAAGACAGCAGCAATACAAGGATAGAAATTGAAACTGTCGTTCAGTGAATTAAGAGCTAAGAAAAATACTACGTGATTTAGATTTTTTTAAACATTAACAAAGTGATACATGATGAAAATTTGCTCAAAATCGTTTCTGCGGAACTCAACCCATGTGTTATTTCTTATTAAAATTGTTAAAAATTTTGCCCGATATTTTTCGTTATTAGCTCAGAAATTGATGCATATCATTCGTCACAGAAGTAGCGCTTTAAATATCTATAGGTATGTTTTCAACACTCCAAATATTAATACATGGAGCTTAAACTTAACTCACTTATCATTAATTATCAACACAACTTCCTTCTGATATTAGGTGCATTTCATTCTTCAGATAAAGTATGCATAGGTGTTTGTCCATTGTTTATAATAATCAAAATAAGATAATCATAGCACGTGTACTCGAAATGAAGTAATCAGTACTCATTGTCAAAACAAAGAATTTATTAGGAAAGATAAAAAGAAAGATCGGCATTAAGAGCTTGAATGGGAGGTGAATAGGCCAAATGTAGCTCCCAAAAGCCAACTTACAGTATTATTTAACTGGTTGTAAAATTTGAATAATTTATTAGAAAAAGACAAGGTAAGAAATGAATCATGTCCATATGTCTGAAAAGTAAAATAACTTCCATAATCTCATACTAAATGGAGCTAATACATAGTGATGCTAAATGGAGCCTCATAAATGGTGTGTTGGAAAAGTTCTAGGAAAAATATAAAACTTACCTTTATACAATACTTCAAATTATTTCATGGGATCTGAAGCTACACATTTCTCAGTGCTTCCTAAGATTAGAAAGATTTATGTAAGTCCTCTTTTGAAAAGGTTTGCCAGGGGCCGCTTAATTTTTTTTTCACGAAAATTGAAAATTTAGTGTTGGGAGACCTTATCTGTTAGAAATATTTTCAAAGAAATTCTGTAGATTACTGAAAAAATTATTTAACGTTATTTTTGCATATCTCGAAGCATATTATATGCAGCATTTAATTTTTTACATACACACACGCACACACCCAAAAAAAAAATAAATCAGTAATTACTGTAGAGATGTTGGAAAGATTTTGGTTTTTAGATTTATTTTGATAGAGAAAAATGGAAGCCATTTCTGAAATTTTCTATCAGCTTTAGTTTTGATTCTGGACAGCCTCGTTTGAAGTTTTCCATTTAATACATGTTCTTGGCTTACAAACTTATAATTGACCACAATTTAATAAAAGTAAAGTAGTTTGCTTCTTTTACTGAGCTTAGTTAAAATAGTGCATGATTATTCAATGATGTTTCATTGTGACTTTTCCTCCTTCAAGAAGAAATTCAAAATGTTTGTGTTCAAAGTTTGCTTCATTTCTAAGAACTGTAAGACTGTTATAAAAAAATACTCGTGAAAAGAAGATTTAAGGATCAATCTATTGAACATTCTGCATAACAGTACAATATCATAGAAGATAAAAAATCCTAATTGCTCTTTCTCCATCTTTTTTAAATATTTGATACACGAGCAATCATCTGAGACCAATATGATTAGAAGTTAATTTAAGGAGATTCCTTCGTGAATGCAACAAAATGTGTATGAAAGACAATATTCTGTCATTTGGTCAACCCCCTAAGCTCTAAGTTTCAATTTAAGATCTGCATTTTTTACTTAAATTATAAATTATATGATCAATCCAGTAGTTACCTATTCGTTTAGTGTAAAAGAAACGTTACAGACGTTATTGAGATCTGAGAAAGATGAAATATCAGCTTCAATGGAAGATTTATGTAGACCTAAGCGAGCTATTGAACCTTCTTATATCTTTGAAAAAAAAGTAGTCTTCGAGAAAAGATTTGGTATTTGGAGAGCAAAATATAGTTAGAGAAACTTTGGTTTTCAGAGGCAGAAACATCTTAGATGATGATACAATAAAAGAAAGCAAATAAAATAATTGGTGAGATTTTAGGATAAATACGGTTTGCACTTTTGTTATCTATAAAGTTTTATTCCTTGAAGAGTTTGGAAAGCTAAGAGTTTATAATGATCTTCGACAGAAAAGGCTCGTTCATGTTGTATAAATTCAATGAACATGATTGAGTCTCACGTCTAGTCCTTGTCTCTTTCAACTTCAAGAAACTTTCTTAATAATTTCATTCAGGTAATATACAGCACCTTTTCTAAATATAATAAACTTTGCTCTAAGGTGAATGTTAACGTTCATTATTAATAAAACCACTTAAAATCGCTCTCTTGAAAATCTTAGTGGATTAAGTGGAGAATAAAAAGATATTAGCAGGACATTTTTTTTAAATGTCATAAAATTTACATAATGTCATTTGCATAAATTTTATTTAAAGTAAAATACGAGGGGCTGAGCGGTAAAATTATTGAACACTAGCAATTCGACAGGGTTCAAATCCCAGCGAACGGGCCAGCTGTATGGGAGCCTTCATAATTTCCCTATGTGCAACGTGGATACGAATCAATTCTCCGTAGGCAGGTAGCCTTGCGTGCTTTGCCGTAATCAAATAAACCAAACCATATTTTATGCATGTTTGTTCACCTCAATGGGCACATAATGTGACTATGCTTCGTATCGAAAACTATGACGGACAGGTAGACTAGTGTCGGTATTGAAATTAACGCTCATAATATACCCGAAAGTTGTTAAGTTTTAAGGCACCGCTTTTATGGTTGAGAAGTGCAATGTACTTGCAAAAAACTTTTATTTATATGTATGTTATCTATATATTTATTGTTTACGTGTCCCGACGTAAGGCACTATACGGAAGGGAGGATGCCTTCGTGGAGGACTTTCTAAGGGAAATTGGCTAACACGTTACCCATGGAAAAAACCACGAAAGCGCCAATGCAGCCAGTCCGTTCGCGGGATTCGAACCTCGGACCGAGCTACCAGTGTTCAGGGACTTACCGCTCGGCCGCTGGTGAGCCTTGTCTATCTATATAAATTAATGTTTTGTTTCAATTTTTGTTATAAGTTTTTTGCTATTGAAAGAAAAAAAATATTACGAAATGCAAAAGAAACATTTTACAAACTTACCTTATTTCTATACAGAACCCTTGTATTTCATTACTGTTACAATTTGAAGAACTGTTTGCTACATTTCATATGCTATAACCGAATCGCCCAAAATTACAATAATGAAATTCTTAGTTTTAATTATATTTCAGTGTTTTTTGTGAATTAAATAATTTTAACCATTAATGCATACAACAGTTTCCCGTCTGATAATTTTAATATATCTTTAGGCATACATAAAATCATAGATATTTTTATGCTGTCCTTTGTTTCAACTTTCTGAATTTTTACTCTATAAGTTCGTTCTTATTCCATGAATAAATAAAAAGGTTAATATAAGTTTAATAAACTCTTAAATTGTTTTTCTTCTTAAGCCAGCAAGTAAATATATCGTTTACGTAAAGAAAAGTTGTATTAAGTAAAACTCTTTAGATGGAAAAAAATTCGTCGAAGGTTAATACTAATTTCAGATAGAACATTATTCTAAAAGAATGTTTTCGGGTTACTTATCGGTTACTCTGGCTCGCATTTTTTCGCCAAGAAACAAAACAACGAAAGTAAGGACCAAAGGTGAAAATAAACAGCAAAAGTAAGGATTACTTAAAAATGGCTATCTTTCTACGGAGAGAGATACTTTAGTGAAGGAATTTCTAAAAGAAACCGACTCGTATTCATATTACATATAGCGAAAACCACGAAAATCAACCATGCAGCCAACTCATTTGCACTAGTTCGAGTACTTGTTGAATTAGAAATATTCAGCAATCTTAACCTCTCGGTCACTGGTAGGCAGAAACAATAAAGTAGTTCAGAAAACTCGAATTTCCTTCAAAAGAACTATGCATGCCGTGCAACAGATAAAATACGCCAAAAAATGCTCATAAAAACTTTGCTGAAAGAATGTTTCCGGAACCAAAAATTATCAGTTGCATCTGTTCCAAAACAAGCAAAAAATAGCCGAAAGCGAAAATGCAAAATCTTTAAAGGAGGAATAAAAGAAAACGTTAGCCGAGAGCTCAATAATGTTTATGAACTGGTGGATAGAAGATTCGACCCAACAGTAGATAAGGGGTATTAAAATGTCACAGAAGTTGTTTCATAAAAAAAAATATCTTAGCACCAAATGAATTACTACAAAGAAAGTGTAGGCTGGGACAACTAGTGAATACCGATTACCTAAAGTTAAATTTATTATTGTCTTAACTCGAAAATATCATTCTCGAATGTAAGACATGAAAAATTTTGAGAAATAAAAATGTAGGTGAACGCCTGATGAAGGTAGGGTTCTTATTAAAATTCACTTGATTAGAATGAAAGCTGTTTTGCCTAATTAAATGCAATATTTTATCACGGTATAGAAATTAAAATTAGGAAAAATTCAAAGATACTTTGTTACCTGTATGTCTGAAAACAAATAAGTGGCATGTGTAATGGATGCGTCTATACTGAAAATGCTCCACTAAACTTGGCTGTTACAACCATTCAACTTCATTATTATAACTAGCTGTAGCTATGCAGTTTACTTACACGATAATTACTTGCGTCGCTTATTTAGTACTTAAAAGCATAATTGTACTATATAGTATGATTATTAACCTCCTTTCTATCATTCATCTATCAGAACACTTGATTATGATCTTGATAAGTCTCAGCAGTTTGTGTTCCCTTTTTGAGATTTTTACATTCTACCACCTTACCTCAGTGTATATGGAACTGACCAGACATTAGTCCTATTCTTTGTATAATAAATTACTGAAAAGTATTTCTCTCATTTATAAACAGTCTAAGCAGCGAATGCTTCACAAATTGGTCGTCTCAACTAAACTGAAAAGATAGTTTTCATTTGCGATCCTCCGTTTAGGCTAAGTGAAGAATACCTTTTAATGAAAACTGACTTTTCTTGTGTGTGTTCGCTATTACTTGAATCTTTAAAATGAAGCTCCGAAATGCATGTTTTCGATTTTTTTAATATATTCGAAAAAAGCGTGAAGAGACTATCGAACTTCTTTGCGAGAGTCACTACACGTGATTTCCTAAGCCTCGCGTAACAGGAAACACATTTCCTGAAGCGTCTTAAAATAACTAGCAGAGAATGAGTACAGAAACTTATCTAAAGCTATGGATTGTTGTGATTCTGAAATGGACAATTTATGATTCAATACGTTTTCAGAATCTTCTTGCTATGATGCGATAAAATATAAATAATCCATCTGAGGTGTTATAAGATTGGTGCAGCAAAGAGAAACTGCATTATCACTTTGGCATTCCTCGAAATAATGTACCCTATTCTTATCTCAAGAGACAGGAGAGGACAAGTTTTATCAATAGCAATAGTTCTTATCATCCGAAGCTCATCATATTAGCTCATGTAAAACATCTCTCATTTCTTCATCCAGTAGCACATTATTCAAGGTAAGATGTTGTCTATACATAAATTAAAAAATTCTAAGACCGGTCGTCAGTAGGTTATAATGATTACTTAAGATATCACACGGGAATAGAAACACAAATTTTAAAATTAGCAAAGGTGATTTTCATAAAAAAATGGGAAAATTAATTGTATACTATATTTTTATGCAATTTTAATTGAAATTGTGTTTGCATTTTTTTCTAGAAATGCTAGTGTTAAATTCGGAACCCTTTTCTCCCATCTTTTTCTGTTCTTATTAAGTTCTGGAATTTGAATTTGGAGAATTACATATCATAAGCGCTGTTTTCCCTATTATCAAATATACCAAACTTATTTTAAACTCTCAGAATGCGTTTCACTCAGTTTACTGCCTTATTACCAAGCGATGTTTTACTTTTTCTCTATGAATTTGTTAGGTAAACAGCGGTTATGTGTTTCCCATACTTAAATAACCTAACCTTAATTTATATTAAACGTTTCAGCATTTTTACTGTCAATTAAGTTTATTCTTTACTCAAGCCATTTAAATTTTTAACTTCAATCAGAATATATGCATATTATGTAGATTCTTTTAAGTTTTGCTTATTGTTATTTCTTTACACCAACTAATAGTTCAACCCATAAATTTGCATTCGTGATAAGATTTCATAACTAATTCATTTGCAGCTGCAATAAATGCATTGCTCCTAAAAATGATAGCGAAATTTCTCAGGTAAATTGCCCGAAATTCAAAGTTTTTGAAATGTGAAGAAATGTGGTTCTATGCTGTGTTTTTCCACACAAGAACTCTGATTAAACCTGATTGTAGTCTATTTACATATTTCAGTTACATTAACTGCTATTTCTTTTACCCTCCCCCTTTCTTTAAAGAATGCGAAAGGATGAAGGATATATATATATGTGTATATATAGATATTTATGTATATGTTACTGTGAAAGACCGAAATTGGAGAATGTCAACATTCACCAAATACGTCGGTGAAAGATCGAATATAGCATTGCATTCTTGTACATTCGGACCCTCACCGGTGTATGTCGACAATCACAAATATGCTCTGGTGTAGGTTTAAAAGAGAGGCGACTGGCTGTTTCCCATAAATGCAGTTGTAAAAGCAAGGGCCTCTTGTGCAATTCAAAGTCTCGTAATAGTTTAAGTTGTTGCAATTAATCAGATTTGAATCACATAATTTAGTAAGTTTTTTATTACTATTATTTTATTTTCTCATTAACTACGTACTGTATAATTAAGTTTTTTAACTTTTATTTTCCTTTCTCATTTTGAATGTATTGTGTGTTTTAAGAACTTGTGCGTTTTTTCGCGACTGAATTACGGAGAAAATATAATCTCATATATTCGACATTCACTGGTGTAAATCAGAAATAGGAGTATTTGGAAAATATTTTGGACATGCACCAAGCGACTATGTGAATGTTGACATTCTCCAGATTTCGGTGTTTCACCGTAACATATATATGTATGTATTATTTCCCGTTTCTCTTCACTCCGTAATACTAGCGCGATGCCCAAAGATAAGACACAATCGGTGTGTTCTTCACTTTTCAGAACTTAGTTCTTTTCTTTTTAGTAGTTTTCTTTTTGTGAATTGCGTTGGTTTCCAAAAGTTAAGGGGAAAAAAACGGAGAATTGATGATAACTCGAAGTATACAAGCGAACTGGACGAAAATTGTTAATATTTAGTATACCACTTAAAAATACAAGGAAATGTTATGCAGAGTACTTACGTTTTGTGGTATCAATAGGAAAATAAAAATCTCCTGAATTTGGACGTACGAATTAAATATAAAAAAAATTCTCGAGAGTGAGAATGATACTCCGAACAGGAATGCAGCTCTGACAGTGATGCCTCATGCTGTTTATGACGCTGTCTATGAGCTGCATTCGTAGCAAAGCTCATTGACAGCGTAAAGGGGTTTTAAGTCCATCTAGGTCTTGGGGAGGGGTTGGAGGTCAGGAACAAACCTTTCGAGAGCATCCCACACGTAGTGTACGGGATTAAGGTTCTGAGACTGTACTGACCATTCCATTTGGATTACAGCTTCATTTTCAATAACCTGGTACATGAACCAAGCAGTGTGACGGTGGAGATTATTTGCCTGCAAAATGGATGTATCGCCAATTGCAGCAACATGTGAACGAACAATAAATTCTATATGTCGTCTCTGAGCATTGAGAGCTCCGTATCGCAGCACAAACAGTTTCTATGGACCCAACTAAAGATACTCCTTCCCATACAAGAAACTACGACAGTTCAGGAACCTTAACCACTGGAACGCTGATGGGTTTCTGTATAGGATGATTACGGGTCATGAGTTTGCAAATATGATTTTACATTCAAGTCGTAGAGCAAAGACTTGCAAGCTGAAAGAGAACTGCGAATTAAAAAACAAGTTACATAGAACAACATCTAGAATCTTCGTCATGGCTATTTTTTTCTGACATTCGTAGAAATGTGCATCCTGAATTCGTCTCCGAAACGTAGTTTATAAGTGTAGCTTACAAACTGAATATTCTAAGATGCTACGAAATCATGTATGACTTGTCATCCCAAATGTTAGAAAGACGAATTTTGTATCATGACAATGGACCATCACACAATATAAATTGTTCGTGAATTTCTGGACGTTAATTCAGCGACTGCGTTTAAACATCCTCTTTCCTCTCTGTTTTGGCTTCTTTTAAAAACTGAAAAGGGGTTTAGGGTCAGAATTTGGGAAGCATGAAAAATATCAGAACAGAAGTGACAAAACACTTGAACGACCGGCGAGAAACAAACTCCAAGCACTTTTTACAATAATGGAAGTAATGTTATTTAAAAATTCATTAATAGCAGTTCTGCTTGCATCTGCTTTCGGTCTTTTCTTTATCCTTTCATTCTGCGCTCCACATGTCACACTTTGAGGTGATGAACATTGGCCTTCATAAGCAATTTTATAACATATATATATGCAGGATGGTCATAAAAAAAACCTTCCTCGATATGTGAACCCCTAGCTACTTATCCTTTCAACTAATCGAAATCAAATTTAAGCAATTATTTGGAGATATGTGCTCGAGATTGTGATGATTTAAAACAAAAGAGCTCTCACAGTTGCTGCTACAGCGAAAAACTTTCTAAATTTTTGAAATGTAACACCAGTTGTTTTCCTCTACAAATTGATCAGCATATTGAAAAATCATAAATGGTACTTAACGATACACGCATGAAGAAAATTGCGAACTGTAAACATTTGCAAAGAAAAGCATTGTAAAGAACAATAACAACACAAGACAAGAAAGGGAAAAACACTTTTATTGGAATATACAAGCTCTCAACGTGTACAACATTTCAAGATAGAAACGTCTCCCGTAACTCTATGGTTTCGTGGTCACCGCGGTCCCCAGAATTCAATGCGATGGATTCCTGGTTCTGAGGTTACCTGAAATCTAAGGTGTGCACATCAAATCCGGACGATTTCTCAGAATTGAAAGATGCCACAAAGATTTCTCCTGCGATATTATGTTGGTCATTGTCAACAATCTTCCGCATACAATGTGTCATCAACTGCGAAAGTGAGCATGTTGAAAACTTGTAATTCCAATAAAACTTTTCCCCCCTCTCCTCTTTGGTGCTGTTATTGGTTCTTTACAATGCTCTTTTCTGCAAATATTTTAAGCCTGTAATTTTCGTCATGTGTGTGTTGTTCCGGACCCCATTTATGGTTTTTAATGTACTAATCAATTTGGCGCAGGAAAAAAGTGGGTGTTGCCACTTAAAAATTTCGGAATTTTCAGAATCTGTAGAGCACGTTCGATGACAGAAACGGTATGGGGACGAGCAATCACCCTGGTGAAAAATGCTTCTTAGAATATTACTTAAGAACGGCAGCATAACCGATGCAATCACCAGTCTGATGTACAAATTTGCTCTCAAGGTGGCTGGGATAACGACGAGAGTACTACTGCTGTCGCAGAAAATTGCTTTCCAGATTGTAACTCCTGGACTCCTATTCTACGCTCCGAGAGTCGGCTGCAGTTTGTGGGCCGCTAAATGTCGCTACAAGTGAAAAACAAGTCTGCCTAACAACCCATATTCTGTGAGCACGGAAGTTGTGGAAAGCGCGGGGGAAAAAATGGTTGCCGCGTCGTCAATCAGGCTTGTGCAGCTGACGTGCCGGACTTTGTTTTCACCGCAAATTGTTTCGTATTTAAACGAAGAATGATCGGCGGTGAATTTATAGAAAACATGGTGATGCTTTTGCTCTTCCAGAAGATATTTTCATAGCCTGTTTTAGACTGCCAAAATTTAGTTATTTTAATTTGCGATGGACTAAGAGTATTTGGAACCACATTCAGAAAACAAGAACATAATTTCTACTGAAAGGAAGGTTATTTATACTTTTCCTAAAATTATATATATATTGTAATTATATAGTTTAAAAATGTAGAAGATAAGTATTTATCTAGCACATAACCTTTCTTCAGTTAATAATAATAATAATAATATAGACATCCGAAAAGAGTCTACCGATTTATGTACAACAGGAATTAAGTTTATTTTAAAATACAACAGTGGAGTTATATTGTGAACGCAATAAGTGAACACAATAAGAAATTACAATAAGAAATTACGAACAGTATTGTGAACACAATAAGGAATGTCGTTCATTATTACGCGAAATTCACACTACTGTAAAATAAAAATGGAAAAAAAATTATATATAACTATTTTATAGTCTTATAATTTTTTTAGTAGTACTACTAGTAGTAGCGTGATACTTTTATAAATTATTATTTGTGTAATTTTATTACGATTTAAAAATAAGTTGTTTTTAACATATTTTATTTAAAGTAACACTAGCCGCAAATTTAAATTGAAGCCCTTCATAATTGTTTTGAGGAACAGTGTATGTTCAATTACCATATGAAAATAAATGTTCACACTGTTTTTGAATTTAATTCCTTATTTTTACAAAGGAAAAGAATGAAATTATTAAAAATTTTAACACAGGATTTTTAAAAAATCTATTGTGATTATTTGAGATATAATAATCTACTAACAGTAATGATAGAAATGTCAGTAAACTTGAAACATTTTTTACTTGTCTTATTTTTTAAATCAAATCTGGCTACTAAATGTTTTTATACACAATTTATAACTAACTTATAGTTAGGCACTAAAATTTATTAGGAGAATGATACTGTATTATTATTGTATTATGTTATAAAATAACAATGCTATACGACTGAGGGTTTCTTCATGAAATAGTACTTTTGTAATCTATTAGTATTAAAAAATAATTGTCTCTGCAAATTTAAAAAAATCATAAAAATTAACTGTTTATAGCAGTTTTCAATTTTATATTGTAAAAGAGATATTGATTATTATTAGTTTTCTGTTTTATGTGTTAAAGTGTAAAAATGCTGGTTTGACAAGGAACTTCTTCAGCTGTAGGAGGCTTACATTAATTATTGTTACTTTATAAAGTACTTCTCCTACCTTCTTCTAGGTGTAGTGGTCAGCACGCTCGGCGCGTATTCCAGAGATCTGTGGTTCAAGTCCCGACGAGGGCGTTACTCATTTTTCACGTCTGCTTCCAAATAACCTAATGACTCTTCAAGTGGCGCCTGAACAAAAAAAGGTGGTGGATGATAATTCTCGACCACCGGGATTTGGCGATTGGGTCGCCTGATCCCCAGTTGCCCTTTACAAGGGGGAGTATATGAGGTATTTCTCCCGCCTTCTTGGCATGTGTTCGTGGTGTAGTGGCCAGCACAATTGACACGTATTTGAGAGATCCGTGGTTCGAGTCCCGGAGAGGGCATGGCTCATTTCTTCGGTTTCCTTGTTTCGAAAAAAATCTAATGTCTCTACAACTTTAGCACTTCCATTGTAAAAATAACATTACTATCTTTTAATCACTTTCACAGAATAAAATCGTTTGAGAAAGGAGAATATTTAAAACAAGCAGTTCTTATACATATAAAAAATTAAAGTAACAGTAAAGTAATATTTAAAAAAGTATTACTAATATAAGTATGACAAAAATTACAATACGAATTAATCGCACATACAGAATTGATTATTATAATTTCGGTTCTATATTTTATATCGAAAAATTATTTTCTATCATGTTAATTATAAGATTAATTATTTCAAATAAAATATTTTGATGCATGTGTGATAGCTGAATGTAGCAGTAGTCGGTCATACTGTAATGAAGGAAAGAATTTTCTTTTCCTTAAAGAAATAAGTTTCATAGAAAGAGAAAATAAAAGAAAAGAAGAAATATTAAGAAATATTTTCTAATTTCTTAAATATTTTTCTAACATTAACTGCAAAATAAATTGCCTGAAAACAGTTTTAATATCAGCATGGAGGGGGAGAATAACTTAGTTTGCAATGCAAATTGATCATATAATTTTAAATATTTAAAATTGTTTATTTTTAAAAAGATTTTAAGTAAGCTTAATTCATTTACTTTTATGTATTTCTCTGTTGCCTTTCGTACATCCTCATTGTGAGTTTAAGTTGTAAGCAATGATATCCCACTTCTCTCTTTTTTTTAACTGTAATTTCCTGAGTTAACTTCCCCCTAAAAAAGGGGGATTTTCCTTCACATAACACAGCAGCATATTCTGCGTTTTGGTCATAATACTGCTTGTGCCTTTTTTTTCTAACTACAAGTGCAGCGGGTGAGTTAGTGAAATGATGGAAGACTATTCCTAGAATTTTAGCCGCGCGCGCATTAAATTTCGTCACTTGTCTGTACTGTGATTGGTCTAAAGCTCCTTGAAGCCTTGTCCCCCCCTCAATAAAGTCAAGTGGACCCACCCGCCCATCAACAAAAGATCACAGAATGACTTTCTTCGTTAAGTTGATGGCGGTAGAACACGACAAGCGCCTGGCCCCAGCCACCACCCCTGTTCTTATTGGTTGCCGTTTATGACGTCAGGTTTGAAGAGATTTCATTATCTGTTTCGTTTACGTTAGGTGAACTTATACTGCTTTGGTCTTGGTTATGTATAAATGTGAATTTGTGGAGCTGGGGCTCAAGCTTTTGGAGCGCAAAAATGCCGCGGAGAATCAATTTCGTCACTGTATGACCTCACAAGTCGTGTCCAATAAGAGCTTGGGGTTGTGGCTGGGGCCAGGCGCTTGTGTAGAACACGCCTGTTTTTTTGAGTCAACATTGTTCGTGCAAATAGTAGATGGATCCAGTGATCGAAGACTAGGCGTCTTGGTGTAGGTCCATGTGTCTACGTCGTAGGCAGCTTGGTTCCAAGCGCTCACTTGGCCTTCTTCTAACCAACAGCTAGTCGAAGATCGCGGTAATTTGGAGTTAGTGCTAAGGCCGTCATTGAATTTCTGACTCGGAGCTTCCGCTCAAGTAGTCGATTTGTTACAGTTCGCTGCGTCACTGTAGTGCCAATAAAAACTCGAATGTGGGCTACAAATGCAGTGAAATGTGCCACAGGCATGCGGCGGTCTTCGTTTTGAATGACGGCACGTGTTCTGCTGGAGCCCGGCCTTCTTGAGACAGTACCTTCACGGTATTACTCGGTAGTAGAGAATACCTTGAGACATCACAATGATTACTCCCTTTTATGCTTTGAAGAGGAAGCTGGGACAAAACAACTCTATTTCAGCCAGTTACTCGCGATAAGTGCAGCAATAAGCTACGTTTCAAGCTCACACCAACAAAAAACCAAAATTTCCAGCTTAGATGCGATAATGACGCAAAATAGCAGAATCCTACTGTTATTGCAAATATAGAAACAGCTTCTAGTACTCCCTCCCTCGCAAAGACCAATCGTGAGATGAGACCCTGCATAGCAAGGGATCACTGCCAATGCGAGGCAGCTGATCTGATTTGCTTGCTAAAGACGCTGCAAACAGCGAATAACAAGTACTCCGATATCTCACATTAAAAGAGATACCAATTTACTACAGGAATAGCAGAGGAGAAGGAAAGGGACAGAGGTTGAAGGAAGGACATATCGTCTTTTACCAAAGATAAACTTGGACATAAGTTCCACCGTTCTAGCTTAAGAAAGTTCCTGACCTTCCTTCCAGGCATTACTTGTATCGTTTCCGACGCATAGAGTCTTTACTTTGTGACTGCGGCCAAGGAGATGCAGATCACTTTTTTTCATTGACCGAACACGAGAATCTGGCGCTTGAAAAAGCCAGCAAGTAATATCTGGATATTGTGGACAAGGAATTTACTGCGCAACAAAGTGATATTACAGCGAATTGGGGACATCTCGCAATACTGTGAGAGAAGGAACAATTCTCGATGATTTTATATACATATACATATAGAACGGCACAAGTTGTTAAACTCCTACAGTGGCAACTGACATGTTTGGAATTTAGTGTATTTTATATGTATTATGACATACCTAAGCGTCCTTCAAGCATCAGCCTAAACGACATCGGCTCCCTTTGCAATTTCAGCTATTAATGACACTAAAGCTGATGAATAAAGTTGAGATTTCACACTTGCAGAAAGAGAATTTAAGATGCCAGTTAAAATTAAAAATCATACTTTTTGGCCTATATATATGTAATGTAATTACGACTTTTATTATATAGTACCTTAAATTAAGTAATATACTTTTGTTTTTATGCATTAACGGTTAATTTTTAATTAATTTTTCTCTTGATATTTACCATCATTTAAAACAAATCTATTTGCAGGTATATCCCATTGGATCGTGTCGGGGAATTTCCTCAGTCTGTTTGAAAATTAATAATTTAAATCCAAACATTATATAGCTAGACATTTTTTTCGCAAGTTAAAAAATGTATTTAAATAGACGAAGGGCACAAAACACGATCATTCCCAATTATTGAGGATTTTACCACACAAAGTTAATTTTCCTTGATTAATCAGGTTTCTTCCACAAGATCAACATTATCTCGCTTTTAATTTTATTGTGATTTATAATATTTTTATATTTATGGTAATTTGAGCTTCTGATGATTTACATTACAATTTTAAACGTCTAAGTCCTTTACATGTTCTTAAGTTTTATCCAAGTCTTCTTAAGAACGAACTTTAATGCTGTCAATTTATAATAATTTTTACTCTCCATTTCTTAGAACCATAAATAAAAAAAAATAATAATTGAATTTAAATACACACGCATATATATATATACTGAGAAAGTTGACAAATTTTTTATTTGTTGTAGAAAACTGTTGTTGTTCTATTTGTTGTTGTACTAGTAGAAACAATCTGAGCGTAGGGCTGCAAAATTTTATACTATCTAATATGGGAAATGAAATATATGAGAGAATTACTTAAGGATTGTAAGAACCATGATCCCCTACCTATTTTCATTTTTATGAATTTGCAAATTTTATAATATAAATTTGCAACAGAAAAAGTAAAAAAGTTGAAAATACAAAAACAGTGAAAACCAAAGTTAATCTTTTTCTATTTAAAGCTCCAAGCAGAACTTGTCAAGGGAAAAGTATTCTGAAGCTTTAAACAAAGTCAATTAACTGAACAACAAGAATTGGTTTCATTCTTCTCAATTTAATAACATCCTCGTCGAAAATATCGTGATAAAAAATAAAGCAGCTACAAATCATCTCATGACAATAAAATCGCAGGCATGCGTTTTCCAGGCTTTAACATTTATAAACGCATATTCGCATAATTTGTGATCTCACGAAGGAATGAGGAATATTTTTACTTTTGTATTTCATATTTTTGAACTAAAAACTTTTTACTGAAAAGTAGGCAGAAAACGTTAGAATTCAGAAACTGAAAATTGTGTAAATATTGAAATTATGAATATTTAACTGACATGCTTCGTCATAACTGACAAATCTAAATGATTAATTTAACTTTGTATATGAAAATGTTAATGACACTTTAAGAAAACGATTAAACTGAAGCAAAACAAGGTTTAATTTCTACCAAAAGAATTACAGATTAACAGAAGTGAAAGAAGATAATTTTAAGCAATTTTAGTAGAGGTAACCTTATGCAGATGCCCATCTTCCTTTGTATAATATTTTTTACTTAATTTTTCATGAAAATTATTAATAAAACTTTATAGATTAATTAATGACCCTTATTAGTTAACTATGTAAGTTTACAACTCTATTAAGTGCTAGAAGTTGCATTAGCCTTCTACTCATTTTCAGTTTTTGAATGCTTAAGTTTCCTGCTTACTTTTTCAGCAAAAATTTATTAGTTAATTCAAAATGGGGAATATAAAAGTAAAAATATTCCTCATTCTTTCGTGCGCTTAGAAATCGTTACGCGAATATGCGTTTATAATTTTTAAAAGCCTTCAGAACGCATGCCTGCTATGATTTGTAGCTGCTTTATTTTTTGCCACGATATTTTCGACGGCAATGTTTTTAAACCGCTAAGTTTTAGGCCACTTTATTTTCAACGACGATGTTTTGCACCGCGATGTTTCAGAACTGCCATGTTTGTTTGCCATGATTACTCATTTGCGACCAAAGATCTTTACCTTCCGTTAACCAGGTTGATACGTTCCACCACAGTTCCTAGTCTTTCAGAGCAACTAATGTGTCTTCTCTGCACAGTAAATACGCAGGGTTTTGTTTTCCGAACAGTGATTCCACCAACTTGGATTGGAAAGATTTATTACTTCTTCAATTCTGTTTTTTTAAAAACACTTTCAATTTTCGACAATTTGCCTTTGATCCAGTGAAGAATAATCAGTGAATCGGAGCAGAAATTCCATTTTGTATTTTTCAGAAATTCCAAGTTGTTTCGAATGTACTGAAATTATCTAGTTCCTCCAAGAACTGAAGAAAGTTCCAGTCTACGTAATGTAATTTTATGCACGGGTGCAACTTTTGATGTTAAAACTATTAAAACTAAACTAGATTTTCCAACTAAATCCCTGTAACATTAAAAAAATCGCAGCTCCGTAAGCTCTTTTACTCTCATCTGTAAAACAATGAAATGGCCACTTAGTTTATTTGTTACTTTCCTTTACTTCAAATACATGCCGTGCTAATCTCACTTCGTTTAAGTAGTGCATTTTTTCATCCCAATCTTCATATGCTTTCGCAAATCCGGTGGTGAGGGTTCATTTCATTTCAACCTTCTTTTCCATATTTCTTGGAGTTTTTTTTTTTTGGGTTTTTTTTTTTTTTTTTTGCTCTAACTATGAATACAGGAATGAATTCAGTTGGGTCAAACTGGTTTCCAACAGTTCTTACGACACCTCTCTTCGATGATTTGAATTCATACAGAGTCTTCGTAGGCATCAGTTTTTTGTTGTCAATGCTTCTACTGTAGAGTCTTCTAGTATGTTTTGTAATTATACAGTGTAGATCCCAGCTGAAAAGACTGAGTAGCGAATTGTCGCTAGGTCTATGAAGAACATATGACTGCAGAAGAAGGTTTAAATAACGTTTTTTTATTTGAACTTAACAAAAAGTGCACTCGCTTTGTTCTCACAATCTACCACCACTTGTGACTAAGTAACGTAACAGAAGAATAAGATGTAGAATCACAATATAGTAAGATAGGCTATACGACTGGCTTCTTACTTATCTAAACAGCTAAAAATCGGCTGCACACAGCAAAGCCGAACCTAGAATATCAGTACAATCTAAAGAGAGTGGCCGAGCACCAACGTTTCACGTACAAGGCTACTTCAAACACGCGGCATAAATTAGGAACTAACTCTCCTACTACAAACTCTTAAAACCGCTGCTTAAATATTGATTCCGCACTCACTTAGATTTGCATACTAAGTCATTAAAATATTTATTCTAGTAGGAAACTGAAATCAGAAGGGAAAGGAAAGTTTCTGAAATTAAAAATAATTCGTTAGAATAAAATAAGGTCTTTACACTACAATCTTCCCTAGAATTCCAGCAGTATCCAGGTATCTTAGAGGGCGAAGTATCAGAAACCGTTTTCTCACTGAATCTGTCTTAGAGTAGCTGCAGATTTCTCCGCAACTTCCTCATACTGAATCCTGCTCCTCTTAAAACAAACTTCACCTGCCACTGTACTTTAAAGGCCGATTTTTCATCTAGCAAACTATAGATAAAATCATTAAAATATAATTTGTTCTAAGAATTTGAAACCCGGCTGGGTAATTCCTGTCGTACTTGTTTATGTGGTGTTTCAGTGTTGCATTTGGCAAGAATGGACTTGACGCGGGTTAGTTTTGGACTAACCCGCGTCATTCTTTATACTTCTGATTTAATGCTCGTATCATGCTTAATCCACGGAAATCAGACAGCATATCGATGTACCGGTGCTAATGCTACTTGCCAGAACGCAATTTCAGTATCAGCTGTCAAGGTGACCACGTTCAATTTAAATTGTAAAAGTAAAGCTAACAAATCTGGCTTTAAGTTCAGACGGGATTTCAGACAGTCGTTAAGGGAAATTGAGTTCTTTGCATAAGATCATGAATTACTGCTTGATGAAGCATATAATAAGCTTTAGTTTTATTTTCAGACATACTGATATCAAATTTCTGGCTATTTCTGTCGTAACATGCTTCGAAATAACTTCCTTACCTCATTAAAAAAGAAAGGATTTATCTTCAATATTTTAATTGACTTTTGAAAACTTCCTGCGGCATTGACATAATTATCTGATAAAGATTCGGCACTTTTATTCCATGGAAGACTGACTGCATAAGGACCATCAACCATTTTTATAGAATATTCGAATTGCATTAGAACCTCATCGTGTTTTAAATTATCATTGCACGCTATTCGCGAACTTTCTCAATCAAATAGTTTTTTTAAAATTGCCGCCTTTTCTATGTTTTCATTTCAAACAATAGTTTTCATTACTTCATAACTTCCCTAGTGCCCGATCTGTTTGACGCTTCAAGATCCGTTGAACATATTTCTAAGTTTAATCTTCATTACTACTAAAGATCCTAGTTTCGTTTTATTTTTCCCAATAATGATAGTCCAAAAATTATGAGCCAATTAACAATGATGGTCTTAAGTCTTTAGAATCTGATTCATCGGCCGTTTGTATTTTCATCTGTTTACAACAATTACTAATTTTTCTAATTTAAATTTGGAATGCGTGTGCAGGGGGCAATTTTGATTTTTTCCCTTTTAATTCTAAAGGTGGGATTTCTTGTTATTGTTTGGCCTGGTTTATGAATGAATGGTCATAACTCTTTTCTTCCAAGATCTTAAGCTTGTAAGGTTTCTCCTTCAATCTCTTGACTCTTTTCGTGAGCATAAACTGTGAAACCTTATGTTGAGGACAGTGAGCAGATCTAGGCTATGTCCTTTAGTGTGAAGAACTACAAAGTCAGAAAGAGGGTTTAAAAGTGACCCTTTAATTCAAATATTTACAACTCCTCAAATCGAGAGTAAGCCACTACTTGGGCTGAACTAAAATAATATTAAAATAAGGTGTGTTAACAAATTCAATTCCCTAACTAAAGTCTAAGTAGGACGGCGAGGGAAGCTTACTCTTAGTGAAATGCAACAATGCGAATTTCACTAGCGAACACTAGTAATTGCAAATGCCTATAAAGGCGAACTTTCAGTAGACAGAGGAAATCTTGGCGCGCACAGCCTTACGGCGATAAATCCAAGGCACTATTTTTCCCCTCGTTAACTCCTGCCTTTTAACTGCTAACAGATATATGCGATTTGCATAAATATCTCACTCGCGCTAAATTCGGGCAGCAACTGAAACTTTGAGAATTCGATAGGAAAGTTCAAACTAAAAATAATTTGGTTAATTAAAATAATGAATGCTACAAGCTTTTAGTTCGTAGTCAAGTCTTGGAACATATGGAGGGAGATGTTAGTACTTATATCTCTCATTCTTCCGCTGGTAACTAGTGTTGCAAAAACGTACCCTTGCCTATGTGGAGGAAACTGGGGAGATGTTAAGTTAGTGAACGCATTGACTGTTAATTCAATGAATGCTTCAGAGGCCTGTGTTTAAATAAAAAACTTCAGGGCGTCCTATGGACTGTAAATATTCGATTTTCACATTATTGGAGATAGTTATGCACTTTCTATAACCAAAATAATTAGTCATTTGTTTGAAAAAAATTCTTTTCACATTTCATATTTCCCAGGGGCTGTATGATCGCTGTCCATTTTAGGGAGATGAATGTACATTGTAGGTCAACGCATAATATTGCTGAGTATTTAGATTCTGATTTATTTCGTTGAACCTATCGAACTGCCGAATCTACTGTATTTATTGTACAAAGATTAGATCTAAAGCCAAATTGACTATTACTTATATAATTTCTTTCTTCCGGCTATTAGGTGCTCTGAGACTGTATGATCTATCTCTTTACTATCATGAAGTTAACGTGATCTTACGAGGAAACCTGGAGACTTGTCGCATAGGCGTGAATAATATCATTAAAGGGTAAAAGGAAAGCTTTATTATTCAAACAAACAAATGCACGTACTTTGTGCTCACAATAACATCGACGACTTGAGGTGGAACTTAAGACTAATTTAACGATAAATAGTAATGCTCGATTAACAATTTAGTTTAAGGCTGACTCAACAACCTACCCGGCGATATACTTATTAAATGGCCAAAAGGCATATCAGCAACTCAGCTTAACAGCAGCAAGAATAAATTAGCAACTTGCGCTGGCTAGCGAAATCACGCTCTGAATAAACTACTAGTTTCGTCTGTTTTTATACTCTCTTCTCTTAACTTTAAATTTGCATCTTGGCGACGAAATGCGAGGGGAAAGTGAGAGGTTCAGGAAAGATACCAAAATTAAAATAATTTATTTGATAAACTAAGAGAAACCTCAACTTTTCCTATGGCCGGCTGTAAACTAATGAAATGACAGGACTTTGGGTCTATCAGGCGTGTATGTGCTTTTTGGTCCAAAAATTTCTTCCTGCATCAACAGCTAACAGTTCGATTTTCGCCTGATAGCTCTCCCCTCCTACTGATACTCTTTAGCCCAAATCACTTCTACCTCCCTCTTGCCCGTGGAAAGGTTATCCTTCTGAATGCCGACCATATGCGGTCAAGTCATAAATTATGAGCCGCTCTAAACACGAGGAAGCTGAAAAAGAGGAGACTACCCCTTTCGGAGTCGTGGAAAAATGTGGGGGTCGTTTAAACATCTAAGTTCTCTGAATTCAGTTTTATACAGAGGAAAATAAGAAAACAAATTAATTCTTCGAATGAATGCAATTTTATACAATGAAAATTGATTATTGAATCATAAACTGTAAGGGAAATAACACCTTTTTTAAAAGGCATATGAGTAAAAAGACAGATATTTGTTACATCAATGAATCTGTAGTGGAAATATTGAGTTTTATATTTCGAACGGTATGTCACATGTATACGAAGTATCTGAGCATCTGAGAAAATAGGCTTTCAACCTTTTCTGTTTTCAATTACACTGTGGTCGCTGCTTCTAATGCCATGTAAAGATTATTTTTTTAAATTTGGGATTTATGAATAAAATAACGTAAACTAGACTACGGAAAATTCTTAAGAATGAAGTTAATAACACTGAAAAATACTTTATTGATGCACTTTCTGGTTTTATATGTAGCAGTTAATATGGAATTCTTAAATAATATCTATGTATATATAAATGGAACAAAATATAGGACAAGGTATAAAATACCAAGGAAAAATAGCTTTAATATACTATGTTCATTAACGTAAATATATTTGTGTAATATCAATATAAATGGTTAGTTAGGTTTCCAAGCAATTAGAAGTTTTAAGTTACGTTATATACATATATATATATGTAAAAATACGATGGCTTTGCTCTTTGCGAACTAGCAACCTTTAATTAATTTTCTGCAATTCAGGATCTTCCCCTAGACCAGTACCTTCTGGAACATTCGCGCCTATTACATAACCTCCTCATATAAATGCTGCGTCATAAAATTTCGTATACAGATGCCTTCTCGCCTTCGTCCTGCTAACGCCTTCGCTATGCTCCTCTTTCTTTCTTAGAACGTTATGACGTATTAAAGTCAGTCGTATCTAGTAGTTCAATTATTGAATAAGTTATTTTAGTAACTTCATCTGCTCTAGATTAAAATAAAGATATGCTGTTAAAAGTGAAAGTCCTGGGTCGTATTTTTCTCCGTGGTTCAATCATCCCAGTTCCGTCAACCATCTGCCAAAACGTGTAATGGAATCACCCACGATGTGTTGGAATAACTGAAGTATCACAGTTATTAATTAGCCGGTAGGATTTATCCTCTACGTGGGAAAAAAGCTCCTGGATTTATTTCTAACGTGCTTCTAAATTCAACAGTGGGTCAAGGACAGTGTGTGATCGTCTTATGCTTTTGCTTCTTTTCCGGCGATGCTTAAGTGTTTTACCTCGTCTCCAAAGTTATGCGTTTTATCAAGTGCTTCTAAAGTGATTGATTTTAGTGTTCAAATTGATGTGTATACGAACTCCTATATTCAAGAATATATTTATTGGAATGCTAACACGCTGAAAAACGGCAAAAATGGCAAATGATAAGCAAGAATCCGTAGCTATTGTGGGTACAGCAAAATTTCAATTCCCTATTTTTGACGGCACAAGTACAAATTTTCCAATAGACAAATATCTTCTATTGTTTGATGAGAAATGTGCTGCAAAGAACGTTCCAGAAAAGGAAAAGAAATTTGTTTTCTCAGAGTGTATTAGAGGAGAAGCTTTAGCCTTCTATTTACGTGATTATTTAGATAGACTGGAACAACATAAAGGATATTTTCGAGACGTACTTCACAACATCGGAATCTGTTACTTTTAGTGATTTTGTGTCTTTAAAATACGAGAAATTTAATAATATTGATGCTTATTTTCGTAATAAGTTGAAATTAGAAGCCAGCTTGAAACTAACAGAATCCACGATGGTGGAAGGACTTCCTGAGTCCCAAAGAATGCTGCTAACAGTGCAAAAAATAGATACACCGAAAGACTGCATTATTCTTGCTAGGAAACTGTTTCCAGTTCAGATGCCGTTGGATGGTCTAGGAAATAGTAATTACCAATTTGTTTCTTCAAGGCAAACTGTTCCGAGGGGCTATTATCCCAAGACAGTGCAACCCACTCCTTATCAAAGTTTTAGTAGTGTGAGACCTTTTAATTATGAACAAGTGCCATACCGACCTCTTCAGTATCCGTATAGGACAATTCGATATCCACAATTACCTGCTATTAATTATAACACGGTTCCTAAAAGAGAACTTAAAAAATGATATTACTTTAAAGTGAATGTCCAAATTGGACAGGAAAAAATTCCCAGTATTATTGATACGAGATCGCAAATTAACGTTTTACGGTTAAAAAATTTTTTAACAAAATTGGTGATAAATTTAGAGAAATTTCAGTGAAATCCCATGATAAAATATTTTCAATATCTATCCAAGTTCATATAGAAAAAATAATCAAAGTAAAGTGTAAAGTAGGTAAAATAGAAAATAATGTGATATTTTATGTAGTAGATTCAAATTTGAATTATTTATTGCTTTCATCACCATGTGTTTCATTGTTTAAATTACAATTAAATTTTCATAATTATGAAGTATATCAGCTTGGAAAACAGCTAAGTAAAAATGTTAAAGTAGGCAAGTTTTTCCAAAATAATTATGTAGATAAAAACGATATCAGTGCTAAACAATCTACTAAATATTTTGATAATAGTGGAAATTTTGTATGTAAAAATGATGTTAGTACTAAAAATTGTGGTAATTATTTTGAAAATAGTAAAAACTCTGATAGTAAATTACAGAAATTGTTGAATGATTATAATCATATATTTGCAAAAAGTAAATATGATGTAGTTGTATAAGGGTTGAACTTCCCAGAGTTATATTAACTTCTGAATTACCAATAGCCTATAGACCATATAGAGCATCTCCTAAAGATAATAGTGAAATTAAAAAACAAATAGATGAATTGTTAAAAGCTGGAATTATTAAACCTTCTTATAGTCCTTATGCTGCTCCTGTAACTTTAGCTTATAAGCGAGATGAGCAGTCCAGAAGCAGATTGTGTATTGATTTCAGGAAGCTTAATCAAATTACTAAAACTGATTCTGAACCTATTCCTAGAATTGATGCTGTATTAGATCAATTAACAAATGCAAAAATCTTTTCTACATTGGATTTGGCATCAGGCTATTGGCATATAAAATTAAATGAAAAGGATACTGAAAAATTGGCATTTACTACAAATTTTGGACTGTATGAGTTTACTAGATTACCTTTTGGTTGGAAAAATTCCCCAGCTGTTTTCCAACGAGCTCTTAGACAAATTTTAAACAAATATCAGATTCAATTTGCTTTAAATTATTTTGATGATATTATAGTATTCTCTCCAAATTTTGATGAACATTTAAATCATCTTAAAATAATATTTGATATATGTGAGAAAGAGAATATAAAATTAAAACAATCTAAATGTAATTTTGCTAAAGAAAAAATAAATTTTCTAGGATATGAAATTCAAGCAGGAAAATACCAGCCCAGTAATGCAAATATAGAGGTTATTAAGAAATTGCAACCCCCTAAAAATGTCAAAGAATTACAAAGATTTTTAGGAAGTATTAATGTTTATCATAAATTTATTCAAAATTATGCTAAAATTAGAGCCCCATTAACAAATTTACTTAAGAAAGATACTGCTTATAATTAGACTGATGAATGTCAAAAAGCTTTTCAAAAATTAAAAGAGGCATTGATTTCTAGACCTATTTTAACTTTGTTTAATCCTAAATATCCCTGCCATGTATTTGTTGATGCGTCCAAAGAAGCTGTTGGTGCTGTTTTAAAACAAGAACATCCTGATGGTAGTTTACATCCAATTGCTTTTCATTCTAGAAAATTAAGATCTTATGAACAAAATTATGCCATTACTGAGCTGGAATGTTTATCTATTATTGATGCAATTGATAAATTTTATTATTATTTACATGGTAACCATTTTACTGTACATACTGATCATGCTGCTGTAGTTTGGCTTAAAAATATAAAACACCATACAGGTTGTCTATTTAGGTGGTCTTTAAAATTATCTATGTATGATTTTGATATAAAATATAAAAAAGGATCTACTAATGTAGAAGTTGACATGCTCTCTAGAAATCCTATGTGTCAACATTTAAGATTGCGAGTTAATTTATTATCATTAGAAGAAATAAAAGAATATCAAAATTTAGATAAAGTTTGTAATATTAGGTATAAGAAAATGAATGATGTATTAACTATAAAAAAAGGGATTGTGCAAAATTGTGATACCCATGTCCCTACGTACGAAATTACTTGAAAAGGCTCATATACAATTTGGTCATATTGGTGTATCATCTATGCTAAATTTGTTATCTCCACATTATTATTGGCCAGGAATTGTTCAAGATATTAGAAATTATTGTAAACATTGTGAAGTATGTCAGTTTAATAAGAAAAATAAACAAAAGAAATTTGGTTTAATGCAAAATTTACCATCAGTTAGTGAACCTTTTGAAATACTATCTATTGATACTGTAGGTGGTTTAAATTATTATAATTCTATAAAAAGTATATTCACATAATTATTGATCATGCAGCTAGATATATCTGGACTTTTGCTTCTAAACGTGTAACTACAGATACTTGTATAAATTACTTAAAACAAATTTTCCAAATTCAGGTACCTAAATAGATTTTAAGTGATAGGAACGCTGCTTTTACATCTTCCAAATTTAAGCACTTTTTAAGGAATCACAATGTAAAACAATTGCTAACTACTGCAAATAGACCACAAACTAATGGTAAAATTGAACGTGTTAATCAAACTATTATAACTAGATTAAAATGTAAACTAAATTCTTATCAAGGTAATATAGCATAGACAAAATTATTACCACAAGTAACTGAAGAGTATAATAATACCCCTCATTCTGTAATAAAATTCCCTCCATCATATTTAATGTATGGAAAATTACCTTATGATTCCTTAATACAAAATCAAGAATTGTATCCGTCAATAGAAGAAGCCAGAAAAATAGCTAAAAAGAGATCTGATGATTATCATAATGTAAATAAAGCAATAAAGCAAGATATGATATACATTTTAAACCTAGTAATTTTAAAATTGGTGATTTAGTAATGTATGAAGAATTTCAATATCGTAATACACGTAAATTATCTCCTCCATTCTCAGGACCTTATAAAATTTTAAAACAATATTCTGAAGTTACTTATAAAATAAACCTAATCCTAATTGATAAACCTAATCCTTTAACTAAAAAGAAATCAGAAATTGTTCATTCAACTAAATTGACCTTTTAATCCAGCAAGTGAGTTTAAGTTAACTTTAGGACCTTATAAAATTTTAAAACAATATTCTGAAGTTACTTATAAAATTGATAAACCTAATCCTTAATCAAAAAAATTAAAAAGAAATCAGAAATTGTTCATTCAACTAGATTAAGACCTTTTAATCCAGCAAGCGAGTTTAAGTTCCAGAAATAGTAGAATTCCTATCTCTGTTCAAAATTAAAATTAAATTTTTCAAAATTACATTTTCCTGATTATGACTTTTAATACCTGATTTAGACTTAAACCCTAACTATGAGAAGTTATTTTCCCGACAATGACAAATTATTCTCCCGATCTTGACCTTTTATATTTTTCACATAATTTAAACTATTTTGTAGCAAAAATTTCCTTCTTATTGTAGGATAATATTTGTTTCCGATTTACAAAAGTATAAAAAAGACTTTAACTTGATTATACAAGTTATCTGTCTTACAATTTTCATTTTGTATGATCTTTTATTTTTACCTTGTATTAAGCAACAGAGGTTTTTCGATATTTGTACCTAGCACACCCCCAACCATCAACAAGTAATCACGCTGATCTGTTGGCGAGGACATGCCATAGTTTTAAAGTGTTCATGTTCTAGTTTATAATTGCATTATTTATATTGAATTGTTTTTGAATAATTATAATATTTTGTATTGGAAGTGTAAAATATGTCAATCTTTAATTGCCTACGATGAGAAGAACAAATCATCATATTTGTGGACTATCTGGCATTTAGAGAATTACTAGATATTTTCATTCTATTCGAACTCTTTTTATGAAAACGACTTTCAAAAAACAAAATGGACATTTTTGACAAAATTGAGGACTTTTGTAATTATAACTTATTCATTTATCAGTATTCCATATTTATTATGTTATAGTTTTAAAATTAGTCATATTGTATATTTATTTATAACGCATAGTTTTAATGTTCAAAATTTCATGTTATACAGTCAAAAATTTTATGAGAAAGTCATGAACTATGATAGGCCATAGTTAAAGCTTGTACGCTATGTCCTGGATGTTTTCATTTCTTTTCTCATACTTTTGCTTTACTACTGTCCTAATGCTTTTCTCACCCCGGTCCTCTCCTTTTTGAAGGGGGGGGGGAAAGAAGATGTAAAAATACGATGGCTTTGCTGTTGGCGAACTAGCAACCTTTAATTAATTTTCTGCAATTCAGGATCTTCCCCTAGACCACTACCTTCTGGAACATTCGCGCCTATTACATTACCTCCTCATATAAATGCTGCGTCATAAGTTTTCCTATACAGATGCCTTCTCGCCTTCGTCCTGCTAACGCCTTCTCTATGCTCCTCTTTCTTTGTTAGAACGTTATGACGTATTAAAGTCAGTCGTATCTAGTAGTTCAATTACTGAATAAGTTATTTTAGTAACTTCATCTGGAAAAATCATCTGCTCTAGATTAAAGATATGCTGTTAAAAGTGAAAGTCCTGAGTCGTATTTTTTCTCCGTGGTTCAATCATCCCAGCTTTGTCAACCATCTGCCAAAACGTGTAATGGAATCACCCACGATATGTTGGAATAACTGAAATATCACACACATACCATTTTATAAATTACATGTACCATTTTATAAATATACATAAAATATAAGTTTTGTTTGATCATAACAAAGCACTCTACGGCTGTTTGCTCAATGGTAAGGATGCCTCGGTGGGGGACTTCTTAAGCAAAACTGACTCTTATATAAGTTACACAAGAGGAAAAACACGAAAACCCGTTCACCAGGACTCGAACCTCGGATCGACATACCAGTGTTCAACAACTTTGCCGCTCAGCCATTAGTGAACCGCCCACATACGTCCACATTAAATTATTAAATCATATTTATATGTCATTTATAAAGTGTAATTCAGTGCAATTTAATCATAAAGAGTTAGAAAATAATATTACGGGAATTACTGCTCTTCGTAGACGTTTTGTAAGCTTTATAAGGTATTTCTCCCGCCTTCATAGCATGCTTTATTTATCTTATTTTTTAGAATTATTTCACATGATTATAGCTGGAAATGCAGTTTTATTAATTTATTAATGAAGAATTTAAGGATAAGAAGAGCAGTAAGTCCTTTTCTATTTTATTCTTGAAGTATTTAAATTTAAAGAAAAAATGGCACATTAATACGGATCACTGAACTACAGTGAGCTATGAAAACTTTAACAAAGAGTTCGTACTTTATCTTATGAAAACAAAGTATCAGAATCTAATTAAATGTTCCAACTTCTTGGAAAAATAGAAAATATCTTGAAAGAAATGAAATTTTAACTTAAGTTTACGAAAATATAAGAATTACAAAATATTGCAGAAATTACATAAAATAGCGAATAAACTTATTCGGCACAAGCTCGCTAAGTGTAAAATAGAATGAATAGTCAGAAAGCTCTGCTTGTCACAGAAATATACTGTTCGTCGGATTTAAAGGTTATTCAGACTAACGTGTGAAAGTTCAGTGAGTAACATGCATTTTCCTTTGAATGAATAAACTAGCCAAAAAAAGGGGGACATGAAAATTAGGCAAATTTAGCAAATGATCCCCCCGGGGGGTTGACGTAGAGAACTCTGCGGAGCTACTGGCTGGGATCTGTACCTAGGCAGTCTCGGCCACGGAGTATACAAATTACGAACCTAGTGGTTCTGGGGCTCCGGAAAGGTCACTTTATTGGCCGGGCCGGGGCAGTGTCTCCTAAATATATCTAGGAATCTATCTCTTGTATATCTAGGAGGCAATAGCCGGGATCCGGCAAATCTTAGAGCAGAGTGGTACTAGTAGCCCGGGGGGGTTGCGCCCCGGGTTTGCTGTGCAATGGCCTTCTGCGACGGGCAGCCGAGCGACTGGTAGGTAGCAAATTAACGACCAGTGACGCCCTGTGGATGCAGGTGCGTTGCGCCGATCCCTCCAAGGTTCTGCGAAAAAAGTAGAATCCCAGCCCCAGTTCTGTAGGGGGTGAGGACTCGTAGTGTGATTCAGTTCACCGAGCGAGGAAGCCTTATCTTAGTTAGTCAACAAATTTATTGAACAAGCCCTGCTACAGCCTATCACTGTGTGTAAGCATTTTAGTGGATTTCCTTAAGCTAATGTGAATATGAACCAATTTTCCCTAGAAAATTTTTCATGAAACCCTGGCTAGCCAACCCTTATATATTTTGCCATATTCAATTAAATAAGCAGAAAAAAATCATTCTTAAGATGATTAATTAATTTTATGTTAGATGATACGAAGCTTTTCAAAAACAAGGATACTTTCCATAAACAATCGGTACTAATTAGTGCTGTTCAACTGGAATTGGATCGCATAATTTGTTTATAGCAGTGCTTTTCAGCCTCGTGACCTACATGCATGTATTAATCAGGGAGGCAAGGAAATTCCTAGACTAAAATAATGTAATAATGAAATGTTAATAAACAAATAAATATAATCATTAAACTCATTTGATAAATTAATTTGCAATTATAAGGAGATAGATGTTATTAATAATCCAAAAAAGTGAAGAGCGCTTCAAACTTTTCGCATCCTACATAATTTGTCACCATTCTGGTACCATGTACACGTTACTGCCTTACAGAGGAGAAGTCTATAGCTCCATTCAGATTTTTATTCCTGATATTGAATGGGATCTTAAAACGCTTTTCTTTTACAATATATCTCCCCTTATGATCCTTAACACACCCGCTTATTTTCCCCTTCGTTATTAACGTCATTCTCCCCTTCTTGACCGCATTTGCAACGACACCATCCTTCTGATAGTACTAGCTTCTCCCTCGTTTGCTTAAAAGCCAAGGTTGTTCTATGTTTTTCTGCTCGTTAAGATGCTGTAGGTGCATAAGGTAGTCTTCCTAATGATGCAACGTAAATAACAGCATTTTATATTGCATTGATATGTATTTATAAGATTCTTACTAAATTTAATAAATATGTGCAGTATTTAAAAAAAATAATTTACTTCATAACCCAGCTTTTTACAGCTCACCTCCGCAGTCACCTTTTTTTAAAGCATTTGGACGACTTCACGAAATAATTTAGAATTATACGGCGCTTGTTTAGTCATTTGTTAAGAAGTTTCATATTCTTACTATAAGGATGAATGTTTGAACATTTCAAAGATGTAACAATCTATTGAGACATAAGTTTAAATCTCAGCACCTGAAGTGCTGTTCTTAGAGAAGTCACTTCTGGTTCTGATAAACTTCCTATGATACAGTTAAATGAATAATTTCTCAGTTCAATTCTGCATGATTCCGGATGCAGCTAAATAGCTTCAGTTTTAAGGCTATTTTATTGCTACAGCATTGTTCACCAAGTGGCTGGCGATTTATGATTCGAATTATTATATAAACATGTATTTATTATATTGGCTTTTAATATTAGCTTATAATGAAAATATATTTACGTGAGCTAACCAAAACCATTGAGTGACCCTACTGGTAGCTCATGATCGAAATTTTATTGATCCCTGTTCTAGTTATTACTTATCATAGCTTGAAGCGACAAAAATGTCCTCTGCATATTTCAGGGATAAAGAAATATAATACCGCAATACCACAATAATTGGAAGACTCATGATGATTTGATTCAATATTAAATTTTAATTAAACTAACAAATGTTTGACTATGCTGTCTACCTTCATGGAAGATTGGATTTGATAAATTGCTGAAACACGAAGCTATCGGCCAAGCAGGAGAATTGCCTTTATAAAATGTTTTTCAACGGAATTTGACTCTTTTCGAATAACATATACGGAAAATTCCGAGAAGTGAGTCTTTTCTTTAAGAAATTACTTTACATGAATGTATGTAACCTTTTCTAAAGCAAGGATTTTAAGCATATTAAGCTCTAAACTCAGGCAGACGAAAAGAAATTCTTAACATCCGAATTCATTATCTAGAGTTTTAAACAAAATCACAATATTCTTCTAGTAAAAAGTTTCCCACCCCCGATGAGCGACTAAATTGAGATATTCAAAAAATGTTACATATCACTAATCAAACGATTCATCCCTCTGAAAAATATTTAAACTACTCACCCCCGAAATGTTATTCTACACTGATCTCGTTTAAAGTAAAAAAATAGAGATGGTACGAGTGAAAAATAATGTCATACCCTCACTTCCAAAAGTTAAGCACGAAGATGTGAAATGTAAAAAAAAATCAACAAATACTGCTTTCATTGACATAAAATTCGGCAGGAAAGTGGCATATATATTTGTGCATAAAGCAAAATCAATAATTATATACAGAAATGAAAACAATATTAAATTTTTATAAGTTATCAGATAATGACATGCTGGAGACTTAAACAGAATTATGTATAAAGTGAAAATAAACAGCATAAAATGAAAAAAAGGACATTAATAGGGTATGTGATCCCCCTTCATCTGTATACAAAGTCTACACCTTGTGACCATGCTTTCAATTAGGTGGTCAACCACCACAGAATTAAGCAATCGCCATTCTTGTAGAGCAGTTTCCAGCTCAATAAGAGTAGCTGGAGGTGGGAAACGTGAAGATAAAGCACGGCCGAGAGCATCCCAAAGATTTTCAATGGGATTAAGGTCGGGCGAATATGCTGGCCACGCCATACGCGCGATCCCTTCACTCTCTAGGTAGACATCGACGATGTCAGCTCTATGGGGACGTCCGTTATCGTCCATTAAAACAAAAGTAGGGCCAACTGCTGCAGCGTACAATCTCACAATGGGTTCTAGGACTTCATCTCGATACCGGACAGCCGTTAAAGAACCCCGTTTAAAGATGTACAGGTCGATGCGATATCATAATGAAATCCCTGCCCACACCATAATGTTTCCGCTTCGGAATGCGTTATGTTCGGTGATGTTTTGGGACTGATTGCGTGTTCATTGTTCATGTCATATCCTTATACGCTTGTCATCTGGCTCCAGAGCAAATCTTGACTCATCAGTAAACATGACATTGCCCCAATTAGACACATTCCAATTGACATGTTCCCGGCACCACTGTAATCGTACCCCTCTTGATTGGACGGATAGAGCAACACAAACTCGAGGTACCAGGGTGTACAGTCCACTCATATGTAATCTCCGGCGTACAGTAGCTGAAAATATCGCCTTACCAATGGACGCTGTAACCATAGATGTCACACGTGTGGAGGTCGCTCTGCGATTCCGCTTGGCTACAATAGCAATATATCGATCTTCCGTGGGGGTTGTAACCCTTGGGCGACCGGCTACGGGCAACTGTCTGTGTGGTTTGGAATTGTTTCCATAGACGTGAAATTGCAGAATGATGAACGCCAAAGAAAAGAGAAACATCTGTGATCGACTGTCCTGCTTCAGTGCGTTCCACAGCACGCCAGCGCTCAGAAGCTTCCATCTTTTATTCGTCTTCTGGAAGTCATAGAAACACGTGCACCTGGAAAACAAATTGTACGAAAGTTTTAAACACCTTCTATCAGCACTTACAATCAACTTCTGTAACCCTTTATAAAGCTGGCTTCTTATTAAACTGCTTTTTTTGCATATTTCTTGACAGAAAAGCGCGATTGGCTGTTACCTAACATATTTGCATACTTCCATCTACCTCTGCAGCGACTTGCATCTTGTTCAATTCTGATCGGCTTCCGGAAATTAGCATTTCCTTATCCGTGCTTAACTTTTGGAAGTGAGGGTAATTTTATGTATGGGAATGTGTAATTTGTGAAACTAATGATGTTATTAGACTTATATAACTACGTAATCATTTAAGCACTGTAAAACGGGCGGTGTTGGCAGAACAGAAGTTAGGGAAAGGGGAATAAGTGACGTAACTACTTGCGAAGGGTATTTATACTTAATATGATGCAGAAGTACAGCTAAGTTATGATTCGTTAATTTTATGTTGTTATATAACATGGAAAGATCTCGAATTTAGGAGAACAGTTGAATTTAGGAGGAGGGCACCAAATCTAGAATAGTTAATTTTGAGGTCGCCAGTTATTCTTAAAGCAGACATCGTATTTTGTTATATCTTACGCATCCCCCCCCCCGTTCAAAAGAAAGGTTGGGAGAGCAGTGTGGCAGAAAAAGCATTAAGATATTAGCGAAGCAAGAGAAAGTTTATCATATGAGGAAAGACATGAGGAAGCATCAAGGACATAGTCTGTAGGTTTTCCTATGCCCTCTCGTTATTCATGACCCAATTTAACACAAATATAACATTTAAAGTTAAGTTTTTTTGAATGTCCAAGGTAAAATTTTTGTAAAGTTTTTGACGAAAATAGTTTCACAATGTAAATGTTCCAATGTCTTCACAAAATTTATGTTTAATAACAATCATTCAAATTTTTGTTGATGAAATTATTCCATTATAATTCAGATTGATCTGCGAACTCTCATGTGGAAATATAACACTCAGTTTATGATTAATTAAATAAGTTCTTATTGTGGATACACATATTTAATACAACAGAAAATTCAATATAAAAACAATAATATAATGCAATACTATATAAGACAATAATACTTTGAGGATTAATTGGCCCGTTCTCTCCAACAAAATCGGAGTACCATTTTGCTGTTGGTTGGGGAATGCTTGAGTACAATATACCAAAAAACCTCGGTTCCTTAGTATAAGATAACTGGTTTTTGAGATTGTACAGTTGTTAAAGTTTTTTGTTTCAAAAATCTTTCATATTAATTAATAAAACGCAACATTATACAAAATTAAGAATGAAATTTAAGACAAATAACTCGTATAATCAAGTTAATCTTTCAAATTTTTGTAATATATAATTAAATACTACCTATAGTAAGAATAGTAAGAAGAAAGAAAAAGAAAAAAAAAATGTTTTTTAAAATTATGTAAAATGTATGTGTTTGTGTGTGTCGTAGCACTTGTGCTAAGCGATGGCCAGAGGATCGTGAATGGTAAAGAAAATAGAAATGACCCAAGTCAGTTTCATTATCATAGCTGAATCTCCTAATAAATAAAACAAGAAACTTTTACGGGGGTTAGGAGCGTTCCTATAGGGACAGCGGGGTTGTGCTTATGGTGGTAAGAAAGGAAGGAGGGGCCAAACCTGCACTGAGAGTGAAGCCCTGCTCGAAGTCTTCGGTCTCCATATTGGGTGTTTTTTTGTTTACATTCAGAAGCTCCCTTGACAGCGCTCTGATAGTGTTTCGACACACGACAGTTCCATACAAATCAAAAAACGGGACACTTTTACATAAGAAACATTCATTGTGTGATGGATAATAGCAATTTGTATAATTGAGTGACATTTACGCAAAAATCACATCTTGGTTATTTTCCGGCAACTAACAATAGCGATTTTGATTATGAATTTGTTTCATAAAATTCTAAGCTGTTGAACTACAAAAGTATAGATTTTATCAAAAATGTTATCAAAGAATGAAAAATACCTTATGGTACCTTTAAAATTGTATACCTCTTTCGATATCCTTGATAGAGTATTCGCAACTTTTATTTTATATTCTATACGCCAAAACGTTTTAAGTAAAATAAATTTTTTTGTCATCCATATATTATTGTAACATGTACTTTAATTTTTTTTAAAAATTTATAGTTGCTCATTTTAAACTCATCATTTTATTTTTATATAACTGAAAAATAATCACTTTCAATTTACGCTTTTTACTTATTTGGGTTAATTAAAAAATAAAATTACCACCAAATGATGCAATCCTCGTCAAAATAAATAAATATGCACACAGATATGCCAGTAACTTAACTTTTCCTCGATTCGTAACCACACATTTGTGTAAAATTATGTAGAGTTTTGCACAAATATGTGGAACAGAAGACGGATACATTTGCGAATTCGGCGGAAGTACCATGTACGGTCAAGATGATGTGACCATGTGAGCCTGCCACATCATCAAGACAGCTTATTAAGAATTTGAAAATAGGGTAATCCACGGAGGGGAAAACAATTGTATATCCTGTCAAAGGAGGTCCGATCAGGATCATAAATTGAAATTCTGTTGACAAATACGTTTATAAAACTATTTAAGCAAGAATTGTTCGTACTGGAAAGCAATCTCTTAAAAAGTATTGTAAATCAAATTCTATGCGATGAGTGCTTAAGGAAGTAATAAAGAGTTTTAGAATATGAATTGTTGAAAGTAGGGGTAAAAAAAACTGATTAAGTATAATTAAAAGAATTATTCCCTTACGTTTTACAATAAATTAGTTACAAGTTTTAAATATTATTAAAAAAATGGTTTTTTTATTCCCTTTCAGAAATATTCAGAGAAAGTTAAGTACTATTTAACATATTTCACTATTAAAATAAAAAGTGCTGTAATTTGCAATGTACCGAATAGATCATTAATTATAAATTGACTTAGATTTTTTGGATTTAAAAGATGCCTCAGAAACTAAAAATCATGTTATATTTGAAAAAGTATTTTAGGGAGAAGCTGTATAAATAGAAAAGAAATGATGCATAATTTTAATATTGAAAATACAATAAACTTTAAACTTCATTTTTGTAATCCTTAACCGAATAAAATCGAATTACTTTTAATTTTTTTTCTAATGTAATTAACGAAAACTTGCGAAAATATTTCATTTAAATTAAACAGTTCTGAGCAACCTGTTCTGTGAAAATTACAGCCTTCAATTCCGTTCAGAATGAAATGTTGTTTAAAAATGTATTTTTTCTAGATAATTAGGACTCCGAAATATTGTAGAAAAAGAAAATATATACATTTATATGTATATTTACGACGTAATTACAAAATATTTACATCCGATCGTGTCAAAACCCATTGATCTTAATGTTAAATAACCGAATGTTTTGGTCACCACGCAGGGATCGCCAGTGCTTCAAAGCACTGTTTAGGGAAAATCGGTTAGGGCCTCTCCTTCTTACTTCCTACCTCCATGGTTGTGCTGTCACCTCTTGTATCCTCCCTAAAGAGAGGATGCAAGGAGTAATACACATAGTGTAAAACCTCATGTCAGAAATAGAAAAAAATACGTTTGTTTTTTTATTGAGAATCTGGTATTAAGAGTTTTTTCTCTCCTCATCTCTTAGGGTATGGGAGACATATACAACAAATTTTGAAGGGAAAAGCTCTGGGAAGAAGGAAAGGCAGCATAGGAAAAGAGTCAGACTGAGAAAGGTCAAAATCAGGAAAATAAATTGTCATAATTAGGTTTTAAAGTCTTGATCAGGTTTTTTTAAATGTCATAATTCGGAAAAAATATTTTTAATGCAGAATTTGGAAAACTAAATTAATTTTGCACACAGACAGATTTTACTATTTCTAACAATTAATTTAAATTCACTAGCTTAAATTATTTAAATTCACAAATTAAAAGGTCTGAGTCTGGTTGAGTGAACAATTTCTGATTTCTTTTTAGTAAGAGGATTAGGCTTATCTATTTCAAAAGTAACTTCAGAATATTGCTTTATATTGCTTTAAAATTTTGTAAGGGCCTGAAAAAAGGAGGAGAAAGTTTACGGGTATTAGGATATCGAAATTATTCATACATTACTAAATCACCTATTTTAAAATTACTGGCTTTATAATGGGTGTCATATCTTTCTTTATTTACCTTATGAGAATCATCAGACATTTTTTGAGCAATTTTTCTAGCTTATTCAATTGATGGATATACTTCTTGATTTTCAAGTAGGGGATCGTAAGGTAATTTTCCATATAGTAAATAGGATGGTGGTAATTTTGTTACAGAATGAGGTGTATTATTATATTCTTCAGTAACGTAAGGTAATAATTTTGTCCATGCAATATTACCTTGATAAGAATTTAATTTACATTTTAACCTAGTTATAATTGTTTGATTAACTCGTTCAACTTTACCATTAGTTTGAGGTCTATTAGCAGTAGTTAATAATTGTTTTACATTGTGATTTCTTAAAAGGTGCTTAAATTTGAAGAGGTTAAAGCAGCATTTCTATCACTTAAAATTTTCTCTGGTACTTGAATTTGAAAAATTTGCCTTAAACAATTTATATAAGTATCAGTAGTTACACTTTTAGAAGCGGAAGTCCATATATAACGAGTAGCATGATCAATAATAATTTGAATTTACTTTTTAGTAGAATTATAATAGTTTAAATCACCAACAGTATCAGTAGACAGTAATTCAAAAGGTTCACTAACAGATGATATGGCCTGCATGAAAACAAATCGCTTTTGTTTATTTTTCTTATTAAATTAGCATACTTCACAATGTTTACAATATTTTCTAATATCTTGAACAATTCGTGACTGGTCTTCGTATTGAGGAGATAGTAAATTTAGCATTGTAGACACATCGATGTCACCAAATCAGGTCTGGTGATCCTTTTCTATTAACTGTTACAAAAATTTGGGAGTCTTCAGGGTTATTGTGAACGCTTTGACCGTTCCCTGCAATAAAGTCCACTAAGATTGTTCCTCTTCCGTCGTCTGTTGCGTAGCCTCAGTTGTGAGTGTGGTCTCTGAAACTTCCAATTAGATGACGGGATGTTCAGATGTTTTGTAATAAATTGTCAAGGAGGATTAGAGAAGCGTCCAAATCTTCCGTTGGAGAGGCGTAAAACGATATTGTGAGCTGTCTGTATGACTTGTTTAAGGTTAATGTTATCAGGTCCCTAGTTGATTTTAAGATAATAGGATTGCATTATCTGCGCATGCGTAATATGACACCTTGTGGGTTATATGATGTGACTTCAAATATGTTACAGTAATTTCACATATGTTTGGAATAGCTGCAGCTTTTCCTTTTATACAGCTCCTGTTTCTCTTAGCATTCACGTTACATTATTTTATTTCCATTTAAAATGCGCTTTGCTTTAAATAAGCAGAAACGCATTTAACTTGAGTTAGGCGCCTTTCAGATTATGCGCCAGAAAATCTACTATACCTCTTTTTGTTACTAGTACGCCTTTTACAAAGTAGAATTCTTGGAATAAGTGTCAAGTCTTGCTTACTTTCATGTTCGGTCAGGAACTATTAGGTTGTACGAAGCACGGAGCTCCATGCTCTTGAGGTTGACCTGCTATATTCTGATTAGAATATTTGCATTAGTAACTTATATAAGAGTTGCAGTTTGGTTGGATGGTGCTCTGTTCTGATTGATTTGTTTCATAGCTTGTTCTGCTTTGAATGTTTTATATTTCTCTGATAGATGTCTGACAGTTTGGTCCATGAGTTGGGTTTTCTGCCCTTACATTTGTGTTATAATTTATATGGTATTTCTCCCGACTTCTTAGCATGCCTTCGTGTTGTAATAGTCAGCACATTCGGCGAGTATCGAGAGGTCCGAGGTTCGAGTCCCGGCGAGGGCATTGCTCATTTTTCACGTCTCTCAGCATCAAAAAATCTTAATGTCTCTACATTGGCGCCCGAATCAAAAAAAGCTAGTGGATAATGATTCTCCACAACCAAAATTTGGCGACTGGGTCCACTATCCCCAGTCGTCCTTTAAAAGGGGGAGTATATAAGCTATTTCTCCCGCCTTCTTAACATGCCTTTGTGGTGTAATGGTCAGCACACTCGGCGTGTATTCGAAAGGTTCGAGTCCCGGCGAGGGCATTACATATTGTTCACGTCTCTCAGCATTCAAATAACCTAACAATGTCTCTACAAATTAATTAATTAACCTGTGAGATCATTTCTTATGTGTAGAAATGAACTGATGAAGAATATGTTTTTTCGCTGGAATTATCATGTTGGCGCATATATCTTTCTAGATAAAATTCTTCGGCGTGTCTTGCTCCATAACGGAAAAAAAATCTTATTTAATTATAGTATTATTAATTATATCCTTCTAGTATTTTTAACTGAATACAAATGTCTTTATGAGATATTTTATGCGCAAAACTTTCAGGAAATAAACCTTTTAACAGAGGAAATATTCTAAAATAATTTTATATAAACTCATTTTTAATGGGGAAATGATAGAAACTCAATATAAAGAAAGTTTTTTTCTTCAAGTTAAGTCTACTGTTTTTTTTTTTTTTAAATTATATTTTTTCTTCTTAAGAACTTATACTTTTTTCTTTAGCTGTGTATATTGCTTATTGTATGCATGATATACTTTTTTATAATTTGGATTTATGAAACTTAAAGCAGAATTTATCATTAATGTGGAAAGGTACCAGTTAATTATTAATAATTCAAACATTTTTAAGGAAAGGAATTTAGCTAATAATGGTAAATATTCTTCATTTGTAATTTTTACTTTCATTTTATTTCAGATATGCAAATGCTGCTTTTCAGAAACAGTAAATAAAATGGTTGTTTACCAGAAGTTCGGAGTGATGGGTCTGTCTGTGATATTTTCGATCCTTCAAAAACTCAAATTCCAAATTTTTAGGCTTTTTATACTCTATGATAACTGCAAAAATTCTAGCGACTGCATGAATTCTACTTCTCTTTCAAATAAGACAGATACTGTGTTTGAAGAAGAAAGTTTATTAGAGTTCTTACATCACAGTTTACTAGTGAACAATTGCATATCTGTGTTACCTTGCATTTTTTTGTCAGCTTGGAGTGACAAGCATGGAAGAAAACTTTTACTCACCCTTCCTTGCATTGGATCTTGTATTACTGACATAGTTTTAACTATCTTAATATTTGTTCCACTTGTATCAAGAAGTGCATTATTACTGGTAGAAGCTGTTTACGGAATATTTGGTGGAACTGTTTTAATAAGTATAGGATGTATGTGTTATATTACTGATGCAACAGACCACCGCCTGCGGACTTGGTTTATAGGATTATATGTGGGACTTCTGAATATAGTACCTGCGCTAGATTGGATTATTCGGTATTATTGCACACCTTTAGAAACTGGACTCACTTTTCAAACTCTTGTGCTTTCTGCTATTTCGATACGGATTTTCTTTTCACTATTTTTTATAATCTACATAAAAAAGTTCATATCTGAATCAGTTTTCATTTTAGGAAGTTTTGAGGGCAATCCGTGGATGAATCTTTTAACGCCAATCAATGTTTCCGATGCTGTTAGCTGCGTATTTAGAAGAAGGTTAGATAATGTGCGGTCTTTCATAATTGTAGCAATTGTAATCTTCGTCTTCTACAACACTTCACTGAATGGTAAGAGAAATGTCATTTTATTTATATCTTAAACTTTCTGTAAAAACACATCTAATAGAGTAGCGTCCCACAAACTCGACTAATACAGTCGAGTATTACGGATCAAGGGGTGGGATTATTTACAGTTCAATATTTACTTGTATATTACTCTAATAAAAGTTCTAGCATAATGCAGGACACATAAAGCTGTAGAGACATTAAGTTATTTAGAATCAGGAGAGATGAAAAATGAGCAATACCCTCGCCGAGACTTGAACCACGGACCTCTCGAATACGCGTCTAGCGTGCTGACGACTACACCACGAAGGCATGCCAAGAAGATGAGAGAAATACCTTATATACTCCCCCTTTTAAAGTGCGACTGGGGTTTAGAGCGCCAAAAGCAGAAGAGATGGAAAATGAGCAATGTCCTCGCAGGGACTCGAACGACGGACCTCTCGAATACGCGCCTAGGGTGCTGACCACTACACCACGAAAGCATGCCAAGAAGGTGGGAGAAATACCTTATAAAGGTAAAACATGTCCTAAAATAATTGTGAAAAATTAAAGAAACACATAGGAAGCAGAAGAAATAACTAGAAGTTATTTGTAGAAAAAAATATTGTGATTCTAGACCAGGAGTTTTCAATCAAAGGGGAATTTCGTTGTTTCAGGGGAAAGAATGTTGTCAGCTTTCTTTACCTAGTAAGTATTTAATTTTAATTTATGAATACAGAAAACTATTTTTATTCAAATTTTTATGTTTATCGATGCTTTCTATATTTTTTCTTGTTTAATTTCTGAAACACATTAAAAAATAATCTAAATTTAAATAAATGTGCATGTATTTTTGGAACTCTGAAAGGGAGGGGGGGATGACCGTCTAACAATGGAAAAAGTGATTGCATGGGGCAAAAAAGTTTGAGAACTAACTGGTCTAGACTGTTTTTCACACTAATTTCTTCAACATGCAGCTTCATCATATAGGCGACGAAGAAATAAAATGTCCATAACGATGCACCCTGCTCCTTGAAGTAACTCAATATTATTTCAGCGGCTTTTAGTCCTTCACTCTGCCATATTTTTAACTTTTGGATTATCTTCTATATCCTCGCCTTCTGATTCACCTTAATTATTATTCTCGTTCTATTTGATTAGTGCAACTATGCCAGCATGTTCAAATAGTTCACAATTTTCATCCATGCTTCATCCATTATCCAACATCACGATGAGTAGTTCTTTATAGTCTGCAATTTATTTCAATAAGTCTATTGCTTCATAATTTTTTGTACTCTTCTTATTTTCTTAAAATTCATTTCCAAAATCGTAAAGCAACTTTCTCCAAAAGCGCGAACAAGTTTTATAAGCTCGATTTAACAGTAGGATTCATGTATACACCCTACTACGTCCGACATAGCTACTTTAGTTTATTGGTCATACCTTTTATCCATGGCTACGATAATAAGATGAAAGAAATTTATGTCAGTGTTTCTTCTTCAATGCTTTCAAAATGCCTTGGTTCATTGGTTGACATATCGAAGTCACTTTAGGATAGAGTAAATGATTCTTATGTTTTCGTCTCGTAAATGTTCCACATCAGCACGGCCTGAGGCACTGTCAAGAAAAAGATGTGCTTTCTTTGGGAGATTTTTGTGATTTTAGAAACTTTTGCAGCGAAAAAACAAACTGCTGATAAAATCAGTACTTAAACATGGCTCTATTCATACAAGCATTTGATTGATTCATGTATCTAACAGGCAGATCACAGGAGGTGTCAATCATATTAAGGCGCTTTTGACGTATTTAACCATCCGGAGATTGTTTTTGTTTTGCTTTTAAGTCCTCCATTGAGCTTATTACTGCCTGTTGCATTGTTGCATGCCAAGACTGCGTTTTGGAAGGCAGCATTCGATAATTCAAACCAGCCTCACCACAACTGCAAATCTGATTCTTCAGTTCAACATTATTTTCAGTTTGTCTGTAGAAACTTTCCTTGAATTTATTAACATTTTCAAAGTTAGCAGATAGTTTTTCATCGCAAGTGTTTAACTGTCTGATGCTACCTGTCGAGCCAGCTAACAATAACAGAGGTTCTCCTCCTTGAAATTTCTTATAGGGTTTTTGAGGATTTTCTCTTGCAAAGCAGACCCAGAAGTAAGGTGTCCTTTCTTCTCTTTACTGCTTAAACCATAAAAAAAAGCTTTTGACTCACTCACTCACTCGTACTCACTTCAAAAACCTTTCACTTTCTTTTAAGTTAAACTTCCAACACAAGCTATTTTTACAAAACCGAAGATGATTTCGGACATTGCTTTTTTTCCCTTCTATTACAGTAGTTCGTTCAACACTTTAATCAGCGAAAATTTTATTAATACTTTCCCCTTTGTTAGTCTCTTTAAGGTATCCAATTTTACTTCCAATGCGATGTTAATTTATTTCCTTTCTGTTCGACATTTTCATTTATACAGACAACACAATTTACCACTCGCAAGCCCGAATGTAAACTGAAACTCTATTCAAAATGAAACTGGCTGGAAAGGGAAATGGGGTAGATTAGAATTTCCACTAAAAGAAATTAACCAAATTCATTAAATAGGTCCAAGAATTAGTGTCACAAAGGACAGAAACTGCAAAAATAAAATATGGTAACAAATATTTAAATAGAACAACAGGAAAACGTAGATATTCATACGTATCAATCTTTACTGTAGTTGTTATAATACAGTAATTAAAATGTATCTACACTCTTTGCATCGGGTAGGAGACAGACTACCGCATTATTTCAAAGATAACGCTCTGCTTGAACAGGAGAAATAATTTAGCGATTTAAAAGAAGTGATTGTGGAGTTATATGGCATATCGAATAATCGGTAGTCGAGTTTGTGGGACTGTATTGTACATTACGTTTTATATAATTTTGGTGTCTTGTTATGTTTATTCAAAAGGCTGTTCTGCTCTTTAACTGCATAATGCAGTTACTTCCGAACACCTGATGCAAAAGTATTTCCTTTTAGGAAAGTAAGTAGAGAACATTTTTTTTCAATTTTAATTATAGCGACGCACGCAAGGGTAACGGCCAATGGGAGAACCTTTTTATTTACACTAAATTAAAACAGATGCACGTACTTCGGGTTCACAACTCACCACTATTTCTGGCTAACGTAAATTAAACAGAAAATAAGAATATAGCAAATCACTAATAAGTTAAGGTATCTAACGACTGGCTCCTTTAGCTTAATTAAAGCTAAATGAGCTGCACACAGCAAAGCGGAGCCTAGAAATATCAGTATAAGTCTGACGGGTGTCTAACACCAGCTAGAGAGCTAAATTCAAATACGCAGCAAAAAAACTTGGAACTAAGTCCGCTACTACTCTTTTTGAACTCTTGAACCGCAGCTTAAATACTGCTTCTGAAACACGTTTCGATTTTGCATCTAAGTCATAAAAACTTACATTTCTTCAGGAAACTGAAATCAGGAGAGAAAGGAAAGATAAATTAAAAAAGATTGGTTAGAACAAAATAAATCCTTACAATATTTCCCGCCAAGATCTTCATATTTGAAAATAAGATCATTAAACGACTTGTTCGAAAAATTTAAATTCTTATACTTGAAGAGCCAGCTTAAATACTTTAAATTTGAAATTTTAATAATACAACTTTCAGGAATACAATTTTGAAGTCTTGAATATATCTTTTACGTCGAGTCTCATGTCCTTTCAGTGGATCTAGAAGGAAACTAATATTAGTGGAAAAAATTCTAGATAATACAAGCATTTCACTAGACCATTGATGAATTTTATTTTCACTTTCACAAGTTTAATATTTCCACACCTAGCTCTCCAGCATATGCGTGTACTGAGATCTTCAAACGCAAATAAAACGTGGTGTGTTTAAATCGCAACTTCTGCCTCTGACCGACAGCATACAAGTTGAATATCTCAGAGACAATAGACTTCAACAGTCGCCCTAAGAGTGTATATATATATATACACAACTAATAAAACCTCGCTTGAGAAGCAATTAGATAACTTTTAACAAGCACTTTGCGTATATTTAGACATAACAGTACTGAATACTTGAAAAATCAAATTTTATTTGTCTTTTTGAATTGGCGTAGTACGTCATGCGTTTCTGCACAAACTCACTCCATGATGGAAATGTTCTTGATGCGGCTACCCTTTGGCGTCTGGATGGCCGTTGCTCGTCAAACTGGGGACCCAGTTTTCTTTTCATGGCACACTCTTCTACCCATTTTGAATTCCTAGGGAAAGTATTCTACGGAGGTGGTTTGTTCCTCCCCTGGGGACACGTCGTCTGTGGACTGCGGTGGAATACCGCTCGTTTGAATGCCTGTTCACCATCATCCATCGGTAAGCCCTCTTGTGTCTTTCGCCGGCTGTGGTGGATTCTTTCTCGCTGACTGCGGGTAGAACTCTGGTCGTCGTTGCTTCGTAAAGTGTTGCGGCTTTCCTTCCGCGGACCGCTGGTGGTAACCCTGTTGATTGCCGACCGGCTTTGAAGACTGTTCCAATTTTTTTCTCTTTTCACTAGCTCCCTTCCCTGGCCCCTTGACTTATTCCTTTTTTCCCTTATTTCCCGCGTTGGCCTTATGCCACTTGGCTGGAGTCCCGTTGGCTTTCCTCTTAGAAGCCATGTTTGGTAGCTGTATCTGGGCTGCAGCTGGCTGTACTTGGCTCGGAGCTTTATTACCGTCGGTATCACTGGAACTGTGCAATAAATCTTTGAGAAATGTCATTTCACCATGATCATAGTATTTTTTAATCTGATCAATATCGGCTTTTCATTTTTCGTCATTGGCATTTTTAAGAATTACTGTAGTTTCTCGAATATTTTGAATAATGAAAGGCCCCTCAAATTTAGGGAAGAAATTAGCTATTTTTGCATCGGAAGCACAAGATACGTTATGTTTCAGTTTCAATACTTTTTCCCTTTCTTTAAAATTTCCTTCCCTCCGCCTTTTATCATAATAATATTTCTGTTTACTTCTTTCCATATCAGAAGATTTAATGGCCGCATCGACTAATTTCTTGTATCGGACCTCTGAAACTCTGGAGCATGCTTTTGCAGGAAAAAAAGTCTATGGAGGGGTGTCATTATTTTCCTTTCTAGAAATAACTCCGCAGGGGTTTTGCCTATTGTGTATCATCGTGCTTATTGCAAATGTGTGCTGATCAACCGAATCATTCAAACATCTGTGGTAGTTTTTCACATAACTATGAATGATCGTAACGATATTGCGATTGACTCTTTCTGCAATATTAGATCGTGGTCGATAAGGAGCCATCATCTTTCAAGTGACGTATGTCAAACCCTGCACATAGATCATGAAATATCTGACAAACAGACTGGGAACCGTTATCTGATATTATTTTTAATGGGGCACCATATTTTAAAATAAATTTATTTAGAAGGGAATCTGCGACTACTTTGGCTGAAGCCCTTTTCAGGGTTTTTTTAACCCATTCAATAAAAGGATCTACGATTACAAGTACCCGTGCTTATTCTTATCGTTTTTTGGATAAGGTCCTAAGAGATCGACCGCCAGAAATTGATTGGGGAAAGTAGCCTTAATGCTCTATAGGTATCCCGGCCGACCGGTAATTAACATCATTAACTATTTCGCAGATATGGCAGCACCTGACATATTCCTTAACCGTTTAATTTTGGAAAATTACTGCCTCTCTAACACGTTTGTCTTTCTAATACCGAGATGTCCGCAAATCGGTGCATCATGCAACTCTTGTACGACGCTAAGCCTCAAACTCATAGGGATGACGGCCTTTAGCTCATTATTTTCATTAGTAGATTTTGAATAAAATAAGATTATCGATAATTTCGTAATTGGCGGCTCTGTTTATAATGGCTGTTAAATCTGGATCCTGCAGGTACGCATAAATGTTTTTAAATTCTGGATCCGCTTTTAGTTCAGTAATAATAGTATCTCAAGAGTCTAAGAGTTTTGAAGTTAACATTGTGCATTTAACATGATTCCCCTGTTCATCTAATTTAATGTGAGAAAGAGCATCCGCGACAATATTTTCTTTACCAGGTAAATGTTTCAATTGTAAATTATATTCCTGCAGTTTTAATGTCCACCTCATCAATCGAAGAGGCAAATTTTAACCTGAGTAAAGTCTAAGAATAACAGCATGGTCAGCGTAGACTGTTACGGGTTGTTTTCCGAAGTATACACGAAATTTTTGTACTACCAGTGAAACAGCTAGTGTTTCACGTTCTGTAGCTGAGTAGTTCCTTTAGGTAGGATTCAACGTTTCACTGAAGAAAGCTACTGGCTGCCCCGCTTGGGATGAAATGACTCCTACGGTAAAGGCTGATGTATCTGCAGATATTTCAAGCTGACATTCTGGATCAGGAACCTTTAGCACTGGTGCTGAAATTAAAGCTGCTTTTAGCTGTTCAAACGCAATATTCGCTTCCGCTGACCAACAAAATTTTGATTTTTTCCTTTTTGGTGTTGACAGAGGCTCAGCTATATGTGCAAAATTTTTTATAAAGGATCTGTAATATGAGCACCTTCCAAGAAATTATGGAAGTTCTTTCGTGGTATTTGGTGGAGGGTAGTTTTTAATGGCGATAATTTTTTAATCTTGGTTTCGATACCTTAAGCGGAGATTTTATATCCTAAATATTTCAATTCCTTTGCCGCGAATTTGAATTTGTTAGGATTCATTTTTAAACCAGCATCTTATGTAAAGACTTCCGTCAAGCGTTTTATGTGCCCGTCTATCGTATTAGTACTAAAAACGATTATGTCACCTAAATAGATGAACGTGGATTTTCGGAGAACTGGCCGAAGAATTATATCCATCGCTCGTTGAAAAGTACCGGGGGCAGCACATAAACTGAATGGCACGGGTAAAAATGCATAAACGCCGTCTTGTTAACATCTCCGGTTTCATACCGATTTGAAAATAGGCAGAGGTAAGATCTAACGTTGTCATATATCTCTTGGAATTTGTCTAATTACCTCCTCTATTATCGGTAACGGGTAAACTGGATATTTTGTAATATTATTTAATTTTCTATAAACTATGACAAAACGCCGTGCTTTACTTTCCGTAGGGGGTAAATTATTCTTCTTGCGACACAATACGACTGCGCTTGCGAACGGACTACTAGAAGGCATGATCATTTTATTTTTTAACATGCTCTTCGGTAATTGCCTCTTTAACCTTATCATACCTGTAGGGCTTAGCCCTACACAGTAAATTATCCTCAATATAGATCGAGGGGTTACCACGTCAGTCAGACCTTGGCTGGTCACTGAAAAGATTTGAAAACTGTCTTACCACTTCTTGGATTTTTACTTTTTCGTCCTCTTTCAGGTTATTTAACTAAAGTGTTGGAGGCTTAACTTCTATAGATTTCTTCTTCGCTATGTCCAGTGTTATGGTGGCTTCTTGAAAATTTATTCTTGCTTCCGCCGACTTGAGGAAGTCCATACCTAAAATGACATTAGCTTGTAAATTGTTAACTACAAAGAAAGTAACTTTTAGTTGCTCACCTTTTACCTGCACGTATAGTGACAGTTTTCCAATGCAAGCGCACGTCATTCCTTAGGCTGCAGTCACCACTGTACCTCCGGTGTTGTGCAACCTATAACGTCGGGAATTCTGCCTGAAAAATTCCCCCCCCCCGAAAAAAAAACTACTCTGTGTTCCTTGTCTATTAATGCGATTGTCGGTACGTTGTTTAAAAACATTTGTACTTCTGGTAGTTCTACATTCTTAACCACCACGTATTCAAACGAATTTGGGAGGAAATTTTCCTCTTCCAGGGGCCGCTGAGCCCCCAATTTTCCAGCGCCTCTCAGAAGTTTAACAACTTGGGTGTTGTTTCTCCCTCCGCTGCTTATCTGCCTATTGGAAATCGCTTCTCTAAGGCGAAAATTCTATCTTGCGGTTGAATTTCTGCTGCCGTCGTTCGTCTGGCTTAAGCGGAAGGAAATTTTTGTTCTCTTGCCCACACATTGTGTGCGTTCATTGACGCAAATTCGGCGGCTTTCGTATTTTGTGGCCAGCTCAAATACACTCATGGACAAAAAAATTAGCGCACCAAGAAATAATTGCGGGATCGTAACGAAAATTGCAATGAAGGTACATGTCGGGGAGATATGCAAATGATTAGAAATGCAGCGTGATTGCGCATTAGGTATAGCCGGTAGAGGGCGTTGAACGTTGTGCTCTGTGGAGTATAAAACAGGTAACCAAAGCTTGTTTGAGCGTGCTGAATCATTTACAAAGGAAGAGCTGAGGTGGACATGCCATTACGCCGTGTTCGAAGACAATATGAGCAGTTGTCGCAGTTTGAGAGGGGGAGAATCGTCGGGATGATGGAATCTGGATGGTCAGCTAGGAGAGTAGCTCGTCAATTAGGCCGCTCTCATTGTGTTGTGAGGAGGTGTTGGGATCAGGGCACCCAAGAGATGTCATGTACACGAAGACCAGGCTCAGGACGCCCTCGACAGACCAGTCGTCGAGAAGAACGCCACATCGTAAGTAATGCACGCGCCCAGCCAAATTCTTCATCAGCCGCCATCCAGGCACAGGTAGCACCTTCACTAGGGGTCCCTGTATCTTCTCGAACCATACGAAGGCGCCTGGCTGAAGGACAGTTGGTATCGCGGCGCCCATTACGTGTGCTGCCCTTGATGCCCACCCATCGACGGCTTCGTTTGGAGCGGTGTCGAGCACGAGGAAACTGGACTGCAGCGGAATGGAACCAGGTAATCTTTAGCGACGAATCCAGCTTCAATCTCGGCAGTGATCACAATCGTGTTCGTATGTGGAGAGCCCGTGGTGAACGCCTCAATCCTTCCTTTGCTGTACAGCGACACATCGCTTCCACACCTGGTGTGATGGTATGGGGTGCCATTGCTTACAATACACGGTCACCCCTAGTATTGTTCCTTTGCACCATGACAGCCCAGCGATATGTTCATGAAATCCTGCAACCACATGTGTTGCCACTCATGCAACGGCTCCCAGGAGCCATTTTTCAACAAGACAGTACTCGGCCTCATACGGCAAGGGTGTCAAAAGACTGTCTCCGCACTGTTACTACCCTTCATTGGTCTGCCCGATCCCTAGATTTGTCTCCAATCGATCATATCTGGGATCATTTGGGACGACGCGTTGAGCATCCCACGAGTTTGAACTAACTAGAGGCAAGGTTACAGCAAATATGGAACGAAATGTTTCAAGACATCACACAGAACTTGTATGACTCAACGCCCGATCGTATCGCATCGTGCATTCGCGCTAGAAGGGGTCCAAAGGAGTACTAACTCCTCCGTTCTTTTGCCTTTTTCTCTGAAATAAATTATCCTGTTCCTTTGATTTTCTTATCATTTACTTAAATTAAAATAATCATTACGTATGTAAAATTTCGTTTCATTTTGACGACTCCTTCTTGGTGCGCTAATTTTTTTTGTCGATGAGTGTAGTTTCCAACGTCGATGGGTTTCTTATCTCTAAAGTCTTTCGCTGGTGGGAGTAATCTCGACAGGATGATTTGAATTACTTCCTCGTCGGGTTTTCTTCCATGCAGCACTTTCCCTGCTTGGATTTTACGTAGAATGAAGCTTGTGAGATCTTCCCCGTTCATTTGGTACCCGCTGTACAATTCGGCTTCCAACCGCGCATGATTCTTTACAACTAGAAAGACTTTCAGAATGGCGGTTTTGACGTTTTGATATGTGTGCGTTAGCGTGCCTGGTTCTCCAAGTAGGAATTTGCCGATGCTTTTATACCAACTCAAGGCTTGTCCTAGGAGAATCGAAGTTGAAATTGCCACTTTCTGGATTTTATCCACTGGGTATAAAATGAAGTGGGCGTCCCGCTTGTCCATGAATGCTGCTGCTGAATCTTCTCCATCAAGGAGGCACTGGGACCTCATTGAAGCTCTCATGGTGTTGACAATGTAGCGAAATCCTTCCATAGGATTGGCTTGAGTCACCGGTGTTGTGTAGGTGGATGAGACCAGATCACTTGTAAAGTTTTCCATCGTCCTAAACTGTTTCGGGCGCCAGTTAGTCTTTCGGGTTTTCTTGGTAGCATACAACTTAGACTCTGTGAAGAAGAAGAAGAAGTAGCGAACTCTCGCTACTTCTTCAATGTCTTGAAAAATAAATACTGCAGGAGAAAAGTTTTAAATAACCTTTTAATTTGAACTAAATTAAAACAGATGCATGTACCTCGTGCTCACAAATCACCACCACTTGTAGCTAACGTAAATTAAACAGAAAATAAGACTTATAACAAGTCACTAATAAGTTAAGATATCTAACGACTGGCTCCTTTAGCTTAACTAACGCTAAATCGGCTGCACATAGCAAAGCCGAGCCTAGAAATATCAGTATAAATCTAACTGGTTTCTAGCTCCGACTAGAGAGTTAATTCAAACACGCAGCATAAACTCGAAACTAAATCCACTACTACTCTTTTTAAACTCTTGAACCGCAGCTTAAATACTTCTTCCGGAAAACGTTTAGATTTTGCATCTGCGTCATAATTTACATTCCGGCAGGAAGCTGAAATAAGGAGGGAAAGGAAAGAAAAACTAAACATAATTGCTTATAATAAAATAAACCCTTGCAACTTAAAGGGAGAACTTTCATAAATTTAAGCATATGAAAATGAGGATAGAACGGAAATTTATAACAGTAAGTTAAATTCAGTTATGCTACGTTTTAAATGCTTGAATCACTTTAAGAGTTGGCATTTGAATGAAATGAAGGTTATAATAACGTCAGTTTTAATTTTATTTAAAGAAGAACCTACTAGCGACCAAGTGATAATACCGCGGCACACTGGTAACCCGGTTCAAATCCCGATCAACGGACTGGTTGCATGAAATTTTTCGTGGTTTTCGTCATGTATAAAGCGAGTACAAGATAGTTTCTCTTTAAAAGTTTTGCATCCCTTCTCTCAGGTACATAGCTCTCGAGTGTTTTACCATACTCTAAACACCTCTAACCTTAATCGTTCCAAGAAACTCAAAAATAAGTTTTTAAATACTAATTTTATCTAAATAACGGTTGGCAATATAATTATGACCTGAAAAATCTATGTTTTATGCAGAGCAGACGGCAAAGCAGCGCAAATGTAAAATAAAAATAGTAAAGTGAAGCTATTATGGTGTGACGTTTTATTGCTTCCCGAAATTTTATTTGAAGTTACCAGTTTCCTTTCTTATTACTGCCAATCCAATCTCCCTTTTAAGCTGGATGAAAACAAGTTTTCATCTTTTACTATTTGTTTTGTCTCTTGTATTCTTGCAAAACAATGAAAAGTTCTTGATTCCCAGAGTAAGTATTTTACTTTGGATGTAAATCAAGCGAATTTTAAAAAAGTAGGAACTATAGGATTGATAAAAAGGAATTTAAGAATATTGCCTTTTAATTGTTGTGTTTAATGCACGTATTTGAACTTCGTTGAAAATTATAACTTCATTTTAGACACAAACGTTCATGATACATTGAACTACAAAATACTAAGAAGCATCAAGCGTTTTTAGAAAATGTTACGCTATTTTTAAAACAATAATTAAATTATGTCAAAAAATTATAACTTCCAAGTTCAGAAATCTTTTTTTAAAAGATTAAGGTCTTATCCACAAACAATTTTCCAAAACCTTAGCTGTAACATAATCCTATACATAATCCAAAGTTTAACTTTATGAACAAACAGATCATTATTGCAGTTGTTAAGATGCTGTATTTGTCCACTTTTAATGCTGCACTTCTAATTCGTATTCTGTAAGTTATTTTGTCAATATATTCTTCATTGTAGAACAGGAAAAATTAATTTTTGAAATACTGTTCTGTCACATGAATTTAGCAAAGCAACAACCTTGTGTTGTTAAATTTAGTCGAGCTCAATCGATTTCGAAGGCAAACAGGTACCGACCCCTCTTCATCAGAAGCAAAGAGATCTGCAAGACTGAAAGCAGCTAGCGAAACGGTCTTATTTATACCCTATGGCAGTAAAGCGAACGAGAAGGTAGCGTCATCTTTCGGCAAAAATAGTAACAAAACTGAAAAATTAAGTTTGTTGAATTTTAAAAGCGTTACAAAGCACTGGATTCGACTTAATGTCATCAACTAAGCAAGATAAATCTTTGTGAATGTGAAAACCTTCAGTAAAATCCAAAACACCAATTGAAGAAGCTTTTTGTGTAATTTTTACAGTTCCAAAAACCAAAATTATAATTAAATTTCCATCTATGATTGTCTAACGCAGACTTGTTAATTTTGCCTTTTCTGGCATAAAATTCGTATTCCTAGATACGAAACTTTAACGCTCTTTTAGTTTGGCCAATGTATCTCAAACCACACTGACACCCTATGTTATAAATTCCCCAAGAATTAAAGTCAGAAATGGAATCTTTAAGAAACAAACCATGGATTTTATTCAGCGGCCAGAAAATGACTTGAAAATTGGAGAATCCGTGCATGTAACTGGCAGACGGATGAAACGGAAGCACGATAAGAATTTTAATCTTATTTCTAGTAGCGGAATGTCTTTGATGGTAAGCTGAAAAATTTTAAAGGCTTTATCAATGACCACGGGAGAAAACCCTTGGCTAATGACAACTGGTCTCAAATAATCAAGTTAGCAAGCAAAGGTTCTGAGGAAAAAAACTTTGAGAGCGCGAAGTACATAATAGTAAAAAGAGCCATTTTTTGTTGAACCAGGTGACATGACTTTGCATGATTAAACAAACCGAAAACGGTTTACGGTGTAACGTAAGAGCGACCGAGATGGAGGAATAATCAGACCAGCGGTCTTTTAAATATTTATTTTAAAACTTAATAAAGATTTCTTGAGTAATAAAAGAAAAACATTATTTCGATACAGCCATACATACAAAAACTGCCGCTTGAAACGGCTCTGAACAGTTGCGTGGAGCGACTTCTTACAGCTTCATCTAAACAAAAGTCTCTAAGCATGTCTCTCACTAAAAACCCCTCTCTTCCTTTTACGTTGAATTCGAAAGGAAACCACACAGGGGAGGTCCTTACGAGCTTCTACTGTGGAAAATTACTTTCCGGTCATTTTAGCGGACACTGGGTGATAGTTCGCACGGAACCCACACATAGGATGCCCTTAACACACTTCCGTAGTTAATTTACCTGCAGATTAGTTCTGCTGTAAAGTCTGTTGTTAGTTCTGCTGTAAGTCTTCTAATGTAAAACGGACTATCCTCACCTGAGAATCGTTAAAACAACTTCCCTCCCGGGGGGGGGGAGTTGCAGAATTCCAATATTTCTTACTTAAATTACACATAAAGTCCGCACTAAAATAATGAATTAAACACAAAAAAATTTTATATTACGCTGGTTTAAATACCTCTCATAAAACAATAGGGCCTTATACTGAGGTCAGTGTAAAAAAACACATAAATAAATACTAAGAACTAAACTTAATCACACAGATACAAAATAAAATTTTACATTTTTTCTGGAAACATGTATATACAATATAATCTTAAATCTAATTGATTATACATCTATCCAGGCTGAAAAGGAAAGCCTTGCAGATACTTCATCAGTTTCTGGTAATGTCTCTGCGGAGACTCTAAACCTAATCCAGAACTACTGCACATGACCTCAAAATAATTATACATATTTGATATAAGAAAAATCCACTTCATTATACGTTTGATTTACATCATTCATGAAGTAACTATAATTATTCCCTTTAGACACTTCAGTATAAGGGTCTAACATAAATAAATGACGAACTGTCGATCTTTCTGTTTTCCCTGGTAAATTTACAATACGTTTTGTTTTGGACAAGCCACTTCTGAAATTTTCAGACTCTGTCGGATCTACCGAGAATACCGAGAATTCTACCGAGAATACGAGGCCCAATTTGGCATAAATAAAGTTCCTTATTTTTGTCGAATTTATTTAGAAATTTCCATTCTGGTAGAAGATTTTAGTAATGCATCTATCTCAGTAACAGAAGTGATATCTTCTAATGGAGCCGTCTCCGAATATGTGGAGAATAAACAAGGTGCGGTTAATATATTTTCCTTTTCCCTAAGTGTGGTGGGCAGAAGTCCGCATGGAATTACGTTTTTCTCTTGAACTGCTTCGGGAATGACCCGAGGTTCCCAACCATTCTCCAGGTCTTTAATTAGCACTTCGTTTTCTGTTAGATAATTCCTTTCTCATGAAAAGTTTTGAGAGTCTAAACCTGCTAAATAAACAGGTGATTTCCCATCATTACTTTCTCTTTGTAAGTGAGAATTTCGAGTCGTGTCTAATGACTGAAAATTCGGTTCATTCACCTGTGTGTCAAGCAGGAGCAATTTTACCTGCCCCCTTTCTTTTGTTCGGGACGAAAGGTTTCTTTCATCTATACCGAGGGGCGAAACGTTCTCTATGGTCATCGGCTTTTCTTTAGGTAAACTAGCTTTGCTTTGCGGGAGCAGGATTCCCGGAAAAGGTCTGATCGCCTCCCCCCGTTAGCTATGACTGTTAGCATAGCTATGCACCTGCCATCTTCATGCTCTTCATCGTGATTTGGGCCTATTTTCAGTTTCGGCCCTAACAGTTTCGCGGTTTCTATGAAGTCGACTCTTGTACATCAGTTGTTGACAAAACACTCCTTCATTTTGATTTCCTGTTAATTTTTTTGCAGTCCAGGTTTCGAGGAAATAGTGTTGGACTCCCGAACCTTTCCTATCGACTTCGGCTTGTAACTTTAATCTCGTTAATTCAAAACCCCTTTCTTCTCTCCTAATTCTATCCTGCCTCTTTTCTTTTTCTCTTCTAATTCTATCTTGCCTCTCCTTCTCTTCTAATTCTATCCTGCCTCTCTTTCGCTTCTCTCTCAAGCCTTGAAGTGATATTTTCCAAAAGATTTTTCACAAGTTCCTCCTCATAGGCTTCATTTCTCATAATCAGCTGTATTAGAGGCAATATCCTAATCTCGGGTCCGACCTCTTCCCTTAAGTGTTCAGCCACGGTTAAAAGATCTTTTCTAACTTTTGCTAAGAATGCCATGATATAAGCCTAAATTATGAAAACAATCTAACCATTCTAGCTAACCATTCTAGCTCCCTTTTTCTCTATATATAAATTTGCTTTAACATATATCAGTTTCAAATAGGAGAAGCAAAACTAAACCCTTAATTTTTCACATCATAACTTACAGATCTAAACACAAATTCTATAATATGCACATTGAGTTCAAATATAATTTGCTTATTTGAGAGTTATGATACTACTCATAATATTAACCTTTTAAATTCAGTTGTGTTAACTCAAATGCTTCTGATAATACAATATACTATACTTTCATCAAAATTCCAAAGTATATTAAAAAGTATGCATTCCAAGGTAAATTAAATTTAAAAAAAAAACATATATATGCTCATAACTAAACATTCATATAACAACAGTTAAAATGTAAGATAATAGGGATTTCTTACCTTTCCCTTTTACGCGTTCTACATAAAAAAAAGTTTTAGTTCTGACGCAAATAATGTTTTACACACCTTAACTCAAAGTTCTAGCATTTAAAACATTCACGACGTCTTAGAAATGATATCTCAAAATACTATATAACCTTAGAACATCCAAATTATAGTAATTCTTCTCTTTTATATATTTAGTTGTATAAGCTAATTTCAGCATAACATATTAACATTTCAGGTATTAAAATATCTATTAACACAGATTCACATTCCAAAATTTATGCTTCCTTATTGTAAACATAAAACCAAACAACACATTTCTTTAAGCTTTACAGAAAACAATGTCGACTTAAAACAGTTAATGTGAACGTGTATAAACTGAATTATAGAAATAACGTAATTTGAATTACTTCATTGCCTCAATATAAAAATCCAAGGTACTTACATGCCTGAATTGTAGACTTCATACACAAGTTGATGCTTGAAAAAAGAGGATGCTGTCACAAATTAATTAATCACAACTTAAGATTTTTATATATGCTGATAATCCCGATACTTATCACAACACTTCACTTTCGGACACTGATGATCCAGACACTTACATTATCTTTACCACTACACCCTAAAACTTCACAGCACTCCACAAACCTGACTGCCCACTTCTAACATTCTGAATTTTTTTTTACACTTTCCTAGACGGGAATAATTTCGGACACGAGACGGTCTCACGAAATTAAAAAAAAAAAGTACTGATGATATTTTGCACAGTGACAGTCCCACAACTTGAGCTGAATTCAGAAGACTGACGTTCTTTTATATCAGGACTGGCGTCCGTAACCTTTTCCGTGGATTACCGATTCACACAGCTTAAAGATGAACTGCATTCAGAAGACTGAAGTTTCTTTTTAATCGGAGTGGCTTCCGTAACCTTTCCCGTGGATTTCTAATCCACACAGTTAAAGAGAAACTGTATTCAGAAGACTGACGTTCCTGTTTAACCGGACTGGCGTCAGTAGCCTTTACCGTGGATTTCTAATCCACCTGCTGCCACCATTTTTATATATAGCTGTAATGTAAGAGCGTCCGAGATGGGTGAATAGTCAGACCAGCGGTCTTTTAAATATTTATTTTAGAACTTAATAAAGATTTCTTGAGCAATAAAAGTAAAACATTATTTCGATACAGCCATGTAAACAAAAACTACCGCTTGAAGCGGCTCTGAACAGTCGCGTGACGCGACTTCTTACAGCTTCATCTAAACAAAAGTCTAGGCAAGTCTCTCACTAAAAACCTCTCTCTTCCTTACGTTGATTCGAAAGGAAACCGCACGGGGGGAGGGGATTCTTACGAGTTTCTACTATGGAAAATTACTTTCCGGTCATTTAGCGGATACTGGGTGATATTTCGCACGGAACCCACACATGGGATGCCCTTAACACACTTCCGTAGTTAATTTACCTGAAGATTAATTCTGCTGAAAACAGAAAATCTTTTAATGCGAAACGGACCATTCTGCCCTGAGGATCGTTACAACGATAAACAGTAATGCCGAAATCAGATTCACTGCGAATTATAAGAATATAAGGAAGAAAGGGTATTGTTAGTTTCAGTTTCAAAAGTGAAGTAGTCGGATGGATCAATCGAATTTATAATAGATAAAATCTGGGATAAATCCTCTTTATTACTATCAAAAAAAGTGTTCTGTGCGCAACTCGGAAGACAAATTTAAATCTAACTTTATATTTGATTATGGTCTATGTTACATTTTGTCAATAATAAACGAATCGTAGTATAAGCCTTGAAGATTATTCGTGATTGAGAAAATAAAATTATAAACTATGACAATTTCATTTATGGTTCTTTAATGAATTCATTTCATGGAAAATATTATGTTCCTCAAATGCTACGGTAAAGACATTTACGAAGGCATTCTGATAGATAGGTAGTCATTTTATCTTAATCTGAATGATTATACCTCGAGGAATCCTTAACCTTCTCAGATAAGTGCCATAAAATACTTATTCTAAGAAGTTTTAATGAAGCTATTCCAGTAGAAGCCCGGTTGTGTGCTTTGTATAAAGATCTGATACAGGGTAATTCACGTCATTGTCTTACTTAAACCAACATCCTCTCAGAGGCTTTTTCTTTTCAGGGAATCGAGGATGAAAAAATTTTACAATGAAACATCTGGACTTTACGCCGTAGTTTCCCGTTTAAGGATCTTCATTACCTTGAAAACAGGAAGACGTGCCTTATCGTGTAGTAGGAGCTATCTCTTTACAGGGGTGACCAAGACATTTATCCTTTATTGCCGTCTCCAGTCCAAAGAATAGAACTATATCCATTATCCTTTATTGCCGTCCCCAGTCCAAAGAATAGAACTATATCCATTAATCTCAATCTTTCTGAAATCAAAAATGAATAAAGAAATTAAGCTTAAAACTGTGCGTTGTTGTGCTTTGGGCGCATGCAACTATGCTATTAACATGTTTACCATGCGTTACACGTACGAGGTATTTAACAGAATCCTTTAACTGGAAAAAAGTACAATAGCGCAAATCGTCCACAGAACTTTATGTATAATAACTGAGTACTTGTACAGTCATAAAATAAATTAAAAACTCAAATTAATGTAACTGCGCTGCAGCATGTATACTCATAACAGTGATATGTTAAATAGAATTAATATGGTATAATTTTTATAATATGGAATTTTGAAAACTATGTGATTATAACAAAATTAAAGCAAATACGAACTCTATGTAAAAATACGCTATATGTAAAAAAGAATTCTTTGCAAAAAATGTAAGCATCACAGAACTGACTGAAAAAACTGTATTAATTCTACTCACAAAATACTGAATCATACAAACATGCGAAAACAATCGTAATTTGTGTGATTTAACAATATGCAACAAATTTGTAAGTCCCATGTAAAATCTGTGGTATCACTATGTAGAAGTAATATTTATGTACCACTGGGCATAATGTAAATTCTCATAGATAGAAATGTACAAACGAAGCACTCGGGACATGCGGATGAGCCCCTAATGCACTGCTGGCAGTGGTAGTGACCGCGGCGTAGCGTGAGCTGGTTATTTTCTGTTCCAAGCTAGGCTATTCGGGAAAGTTACTAGGATGCGACAACACCTGGATCAATTGCTGGTAAATATCTGGTGTCTCCCCTGCTTGTGCCTGTACCTGTCTCAACGGCAAGGCTGTTTTATACGTTTATGAACAGCTGCCTCTGCATAGCATTTATTAATTAGATTTGTGTAATTACTTACTTGACTCTTTATTCCCATAATCAATCTTCTATGCCTCACTAATGGCCGAATGGTTAAGACCGCTGGATACTGGGAGTTTGATGTGTCCTTGATCTTCGATCCCAGGCGAAGGGGCTGGTTGCATGTTTGGTTTTCGTGGTTTTCCCCAAAGTCAGTAGACAAAGTCATGCTGTTTCTAACATTTTGGTTCAGTGATGGTTCTTGATTTACAGAAGCAGGAGAAACGAAGACGCAAAGAGAAGAGTTGCTTCTGCGCATACTATGAGTCAGTGACGTCACATGCTCAGAGATTTCTAGTCGAGAGGATCAAACTTGTCCCGCAACAATTTCCTCATGTGTAATGTGATGACTAGTCAATTTCACACTGAAAGTTCTCCACGAAGGAATCCTTCCGTTAGGCAGATAGCCCACGTACATGTGCTTTGCCAGATTAAAATAACCTAACCGTAACCTTCCATTTGTTACAGTGATATCTAGATATCTGAAAAAAGAAAATAAAAAGAGCTAATATGTACCAATAAATTATATAAAATGAAGTTATTTTTGGTAATATGTTCGAAATGACAACAAATAGTATTATGACCACATAAAAGCAATTATGCCAGTCAAAGGCATGAAAATTTTTATTATAATTATCTGTATTTAGTGGCGTTATCAGGTGTCAATAAAAATCATAATGAGTGCTCCCATTTTTGGGAACTTGAATTGTTATACTCTTTTATTTATCTTTATTAGCATTATGATTTAGATTAAAGAAATAATTTTTATATTTTAAATTCATTTACAGACATTATGTTGAATCGCGCTATCTATTCATACATTTTGCGTAACTTGCCCCTTCTTTTATACGTCCTTCACTGACTGTTTTGGATTAATAGTTAAATTTACTAGTTGAGCATTGCAATACTTGCATGCGTTTAAATATAACGATAATATTCTTTTTCATTTACAGGTAATCTCAGTATACTTCCGAGGTACTTTAGAAATGAATATAAGTGGTCATACAAAGATTTGCTGGTTTTTGCAGTTATTTTTTCTTTTTCCCAGACCATTTTGCTGTGGGTATCAACATTTTTTGCCCATAATTTTCGTAGTTTCGATGCCGATCTTGGTACATATGGAAGCATTTCGCTAGCAGTTTCATGTCTTATTTTATCTCTGGGGAAATCCTCTTGGATAGCTCTTTCAGGTAATGGAAATATAGTCATTTTTTTTAAATATAAAATCAGGTAAATAACAACTTATGATATTGGAATAGTAACTGATTCGTAATGTATCAATAGGTGCTGCAACTGGAATTGTATCGTTACTTATTCCCACATCTGTCCTGTCGATATTATCTAAATTAATTGAAAGCACAGAAATAGGTAAGAAATATTTTATTAATTTTTTAAATGAGTTTCCATGTATGAATTGCCTTACCATTGATCTGCCAGACCACTGGATGCAAATTGTTCAATTCAGAGGTTCGAACACAGACAGAATGGCCGGCTTTATGTTTGGTTTCTGTGGTTACCCCTAAGTGAAGACAAGCCAATTTCCTTGGAAACCCTTCTACGAAGCATTCCTTTCCTTAGGCTGGTATACCTTCGTATGCTTTGCCATAATCAAATAACCTAACCCAAGTTGACCTGACCACTTAAGAATTGCGAAGATACTAAATCTGTAAGAAAAAGTGAACTGCTAAAGAATTATAGTCCTAATTGTTTTAATTGGAGTAGCTTGCATAAATGCTATAAATTGCAGTGAACAGCATTTAAAGTCCATAACTACCTGAAGTACGGTAAAGTTGATTACCGAAAGGGAAGGAGGCAATCGTGGAGGGTTTACAGCCCATATCACACATACATTTGTTTCATACGAACAACTGTTTTGGACAATTTTTCTGCCTGGTTTACTATTGAAGGAAAGACGCGCAATTGTTTCTTTCCTTTCGAAAACGGCCCACCAGCGGCCGAGCGGTAAAGACGCTAAACACTGGTAGTTCGGTCCGAGGTTCGAATCCCGCGAACGGGCTGGCTACATGGGCGTTTTCGTGGTTTTCCCCATGTGTAATGTGTATACGAGCCAGTTTCCCTTAGAAAGTCCTCCACGAAGGCATCCCTCCCTTTAGGCAGATAGCCCTCGTGTGCTTTGCCATAATTGAATAACCCAACCCAACCCTTTCGAAAACAGTGCAAATTGTTCGTTTCAACCAATCAGTTATCAGCTTCGAATGCTATCAGCTTGTTTATAATGGAAAACCAGTTCCCCCTTTACATGTTAACTCCAAAGTGATCTGTGGTGATTGGCTGTTGTGACAAAGCAGAAAAATTGTTCCGAACAGTTGTTCTTCCGAAAGAAACGGATGTGTGATAGTGGCCTTGAATTGAACCGGGAAGGGAACCTGAACTGAGTTATTTCACTTCAGCAAAGCACACGTGGGTTATCTGCACATTTCCATCTGTAATATTAGTAGTACTGTAATATGTTCACATATACAAACGGATAAATGCTGCAGAAATTTTTCTCATTGTGTTCTTAAAGTGTGATGTTAGCAGCGTCATCTTTCGGCAAAAATTGGAACTAAAATTTATTCTTGTCACCTCCCTGAAAAAAACTGCCTCTATGACGATTTGTACTCAAACCTTATCCTTATTTGTCAGTTCACCGATTTTACACGATATTTTGAAAAGTGTCTACATTATTGAGACATCTTGTATGTATGTGAATATATATTTTCAAATTTATACGACTAATTTATAAATACTACGACGATGGAAATTACCAACAGTGAAATTTCTTCCGTTCCTGTATTACATTGCCTGAAAATGACCTGCACTTCTCTATTATTGCCTTTCAAAATATCCACCTGGAAAACATTTTTCTAACAGAGTGAGCTCCTGCAAATATACCTCCATGCAGCTAAATTAGTTATTTAAAAGATTTTGAGGCTAAGCTGGGAACTAAATTTCTTGATCGACGTAAAAAATTGTGATTGCATTTATTCATTTTCATTGCAATGTGACTGAAAATGTGTACAGCTTTATAACGAAAATAAAAGCTTGTTTTGAATTCATAGTTCCTACGATTCACCATAGTGATTCCAATTTAAGAAAAGAATCAAATAAGATACACTTTTATATTATGATGATTGTCACATGACAAAAGTACTGAAATTTAAAATTTTTATGGTTTCTGTTCGAAGAAATTTCATATTAGAAAGATGTTCTTAAGTCTGCTAAATCCTTTGAGAGATGGAGAAGACTAAAAATATGCAAAATTTGGCCATAGAAAAGAAATATTGAAAAACTTTTCTGGGCTAACATCCACTTCCATTCGATACAAAGAAGACTTCATGTAGTGGGTGGGTCATATAAAAATTGAAATTCATTAACTCATTAGAAATTTAGCAACGGTAATTTAAAATTAGCTCTAGTAAATTAATGCTTTAATAACATAAAAAGCATCTTTTGTAAATTCATATTCGGAAACTTCACTTACATAGCTATAACACCTTTTCCAGTTAGCTAAAGAAATTTGAAGAGCATTTTCATTTCCGTGAAAGAAAAGTGTAAAAAAAAGATACCATTCCATACTTGTTTCATGCAGGGATGCGGAAATGCTAACTTTAGGTGAGAAAAACACGTAGATTTGAGGTATATCTGCGCAATGTTCTATTCTCCCACGAAAAAAACTGTTAAATGGAGGAGGGAGGACGTGCGTCAATAGAAGCAATCAAATATAATATCATATTTCATGTAGTGTCGTATTTTAGGCAAACCCTGCCATATCTCTCGACTACTCTAATACTGAGGATAATAAGCATAAAATTGTATAAATAGTGCCCTGATGGATACAAATGAAGTTAAGATATTAATAGAGATGATCTTCATCATCTCTTCCCTACATCGTAGTCATTGTATCTTTCACTATCAGAGTCAGTTCATGCATCATCTCGTTACTGACTCAGTTCAATGCTTCATTTCGCTGTCCTCGTTTCTCTTCCCGACTTCAGGGGAGAAAATCATCAAACCCTGAGAATCATCAAAACATCCGCCCAGAGAAATCACTGACAATCGGTTTCCACTTTTTGGGCTTACGTAAGTTTTCAAAGGAGACCTCTTCTATGAAGTATATGGATTTACACATCTTATACTCAGCGCACTCTACTATTGTAAAGCTCAAAGAGGGAGGATTTATGTAAAGCTTTTAAGTAGTAATATTTAGCATAATTTTGATAATATGAGGAAAGATATTGCCCCCGCCCAACTTCCTTCGCTGCTTAAATAATTGATCGATGAGAAAATTTTTCGCCTTAACGCAATTTTTCTTACTGATCTCGTAAGTTTCGTATATTTTTACTCAGAAGGCATCAAAAAACAAAAAATATAGCTTGAAGGCCTATCTAAATTGGTTTATTTTTCAAACTGGAACCACAGATGTGTTATCAACCTTTCAGAAGATATTTACTTGTACATTCTTTTAAATATATTCTGCATATGAACGGACTGTATTGACTTTTTGTATTACATATATTGTAAACATATTCAAAATTTGCTCTTTATAAAATTGTTGCTTTATTTTTTGGTGAAAGTTGTACTTTACTTTTAAGGATGTATATATGCTGGAGTGGGTTTCTTGATGCTTGCTACTCAGTTGATCTCTGTGTCAGCGTATGAAGCACTGGAAAAGTTATGCACTGAAGCAGGAGCTCCGCAACTGGTATTTCTACTATCCTTCGGCCTAATAACTTTTGGTTTGTTATTTTTCATGTAAGTAATTATACACATATTTCAAAATAAATATTAGGAAACTTATTTATAAATATTGTGTAGAAAAATTTCTGAGACATCTTTGGTCATGCTATAGTATACCTTTGTTTTATAAACTTTATCCTTTGCACGCAATCTAAATATGCACCCATACATAATCCTTTGCACATATATTTTCCATAATGAGTTCTCTTATATGATAGTGTCTGACACAGTCATTTAAGACTGTTGGTTGCTTACAAGATTTGAGATCCTTGAAAAATGGGTTTTGTTATAGGTGCGTTTTCCTATTTTTGCCCATATGTAGCCCAAAAACGAAATAAATTGAAAATTCTCTCTGGGACCGTCTCTTCCTAAATATGCAATCACGAACTGTATGCCGCGATTTCTTGGTGTCCGCGGAAAACATCGCGGACGGAAACGTCGCAGAGAGAACAACGCAAGGCGAAAACGTCGTGGGAGAAAAGAAAGCAAAGAGAAAACATCGCAGTTCCAAAACATCATGGTACAAAATATCGTCGTCGAAAATAAAGCGGTTTAAGAACTTCGCAGTTTAAAAACATCGTCCTCGAAAATATCGTGGTAAAAAATAAAGCACATACAAATCATCGCATGACGATACCATCGCAGACATGCGTTTTTCAAGTTTTAAAACCTGTAAATGCATTTTCGTATAATAATTTGGGAGGGCAATAAGGAAAGAGAGAAATTTTTACTTTTATATTTCATATTTTTGAATGAATTAATAAAGTTTTGCTGAAGTAACAAAGAAACTTAAGCATTTAAAAATGGAAAATGGCTGGAAAATTAATGCAACTTATAGCCCTTAATAGAATTTTAAATTACGTAGTTAATTAAGAAAAGTCATTAATAAATTAATCTTTTTTATAAAGTTTTACTCATAATGCTTCATGAAAAATACAGCCTAAAAATGTATAGAAAAAGGAAGATAAATAACTGCATGAGGTTACATCTATAAAAATTGCTTAGTTAATCATGAAATCACTTTCTTTTACGCTTGTTAATCTGATATTATTTTGGTGAACATTATATCTTGTTTTGTTTCCGTTTATTTTTAAAGTGTCGTTAACATTCCTTGCGCTTTCAAATCTTTATGCGAAAATGCATTTACAACTTTTAAAACCTGGAAAACGCATGTGTGCGATGTTATCGTCATGCGATGATTTGTAGGTGCTTTATTTTTTACCACGATATTTTTGACGACGATGTTTTTAAACTGCGAAGCTTTTGAACCACTTTATTTTCGACGACGATATTTTAGAACTGCAAAGTTTTCTCTTTGTTTTCTTTTTTTCCACGATGTTTTGAACCACGACTTTTTCGTTTTGCGTTATTTTCTCCGCGATGTTTTCGGCTGTAACCGATTTCTTTCTTGTTCTTTCTTCCCAACCTCATCTAGCTTTCGCTCAAAAGAGCTTGTGCATTTCTTATTATATTCTTAAAGAAAGCAAAAATATTTTAATTGAAATTCATTAAGAACAATGCAGAAATGAAGATAAAACAAGTTTCTAGAGACAAAAAGACTGCAAATATTTAAATAACATTTAATTTCTGATCAGTTTATTTTAACTGAATATTTATGAGCAATATTACTTTTTCACACGAAGTAAAACATAAATTTAGCCTGAAGTTTAATGCATCAAATTAGGCAGTGCAATAAAATTGCTGAATTGAATAAGTAAATTGGTTTTAAAAATTACCCTTTTTTTTCATTTATATCAAACATCATATCTGATCTGACAACGGGTCTGAACTCAAATTTTTGTGGTGAAGGTTTAATTTTTTTTTCTTATAATTTAGAGACATTATCACATTACAGTTAAAAAGTGGCAGCTTTTTCTTTTAAAAAGATGTTCTGAGTTTAAAGATATTTCGATTTCAGGACAAAATGTATTTGGTTACAGGTTTGCATTTTTTTCCCCCCATATGTGGCGTAAGAGGGAAATAAACTGAAAATTCTTTCTGTAATCGTCTCTTCCTAAGTAGGCAATCAAGAGACTTATTCCATAAATAATTCTTTTTTGACCTCTTCTTTAGTAGCTCTGAGAACTTTATATAATACAAAAAACAGCATGATATTTAATGATTTAAATACAAAAGAAAGAGTCGACGCAGCTCAGATCCCCCCCCCCAAAAACCAGCATCGGGGCTCAGCAGAAATTAAGCGCTGGTTTCTTATACTTTAAAATCTTATAGTAGCCCATTAGTACTTTTTGCTTCTAAAATGTGTATAGAGGTATTAATAAGGTAGGTACATAATACAAGTATTAATAGTCTTCTGTTCTGAGGTATGAAAATTTTCTTGTAGTGTTATTGGGTGTTTTTAAACGTTCAATAGTAAAATTTCAGTAAACGAAACATCATTACGCTTAATGTCATTCAACCAAGTTTCAGCTCTATATAAGGACATCGGTTTCTTATAGAGCGATAGTAATTTAAATTTCATTGCAAAACACAAAAGCAACCCAGCTTCTGTTGAACACACATTAGGTTTTTTCCGAAGCAGGAAAGGTGCAAAATGATCAATGCCCTCGCCGGGACTCGAACCTGGACTTCTTGAATAAGCGCCGAGTGTGCTAACCATTACACCATGAAGGCATGCAGAAAGGAGGGGAAAATGCCTTATACTGTAATAAAATTTAGTACTTACAAAACAAGTACAAAATAAAATTTAGTTTACTTTAGTTTAAATAATGCACTTTTTTAAGTATTTCTGAAACTGCTTTTCCCCTCGATTAACCTATATGAAGAAAATTCACCGCCGTAATCAACATTAAAAGCAAGACTAGAACAAGTGTGAGGCAGATGCATCGGATGGACAGTTAGAAGGAGTGAGGAATTAGCTGCGCAATGTTAGAAATACATTAAAAATATTTTTTTTTAAATTAAAATTATTAACTTTCGGCTTAGCAATACATTGAGCAGCATCGTTTTTAAAACACCATATTTAAAGCAAGTAGAAGTTCTGCATTCTTCACATTGAGTTTTATTTCTCGATGCTGTATGGCCGACTATCTGCTTTTTATTAATCGTCTTTTCAAAGCATGTTCTCAATCAAGCTGTCACTTCTCAGCTAAGGTTCGACTAAAGCTGCCTTTTCTTCTGTTCAACAAACCGCGATATCTATCTTAAGTCTAACTGACAAATCGAGACACCTGTCTTACTATTCACATCAAATGTATTCATGAAAAAATGAGTCACGCTTTGTCCCCAAAATTAATTTTAATATAAAAAAATGTCAGGAAATGTAAAAAAATTATTAGCAGTGTCTTATATTAATAATAAAAGCAATAAAATAATTCAGCTGGCTGTAACTTTTATAAGTCTTCTCAAACAATACGGAATATCTCAGAGGAATTCCATATTCATCCCATATCATCCCACAACATTCCCAAAAACTTCAAGTGATTTGGAATATTTCGAGCATATCCCAGGGTAATAGTCGATAAGTTTTAAGGAATATTCCTAGAATGTTCCGAACATATTTCAAAAAAGGAATAAATTTCTTGAAATATTCCTGGCATATGAAAGCAAACGGTCGTTGGTGTATTAGGTGTATATTCTAATATATGAGAGATTATGAAATTGTTCTGGAATATTCTTGTATCCACCCTGGAATAGATTAGGCATATTCTTGTGCTGTGGAAGACATTATTACATCAGACGCTCAAAAGGACCTACTTGAAATCAATGCAAACATATGCAAGGACAACCACTAACGAATACGAATGTAAATGTGAGATACGCATCCACCACGATATTCGACTCATAGATACAATTTAGCATAATAAAAGAGTCCTTCCAAATAGCATTCCAAAAGGAACAATCGACAAAATAGTCGGATGGGGGTGATAAAATGGTCATAAAAGTGTCACAAGATGAATGTCTTGAGAAGTACCAATCGCCGTCCACAAAGAAATCAACATTCCAACAAATAAAGATTAAATAGAAAAACGGCTAAAGTAGTTGCTAATAACAGTAAGATTTTGGGGGAAAAGGTTTTCCCAACTATAAATTAGGAACGAATTATCTCTCTCACAAATTCAGATCTATATCATATCCTACTTCATCTCCCAAATTTTCATTTAAGGAAAAAAATTCACGTCACACAAATTCACGTCCAGAAAATATTCTTTCGAGACAGTGAGTTTCATCAAAAATCGGGACTGTTCCAGGAAGCCACACCATTTAAATCTGTCAAATCTAGTTTTAACTCATCATAATATCAGAAAATAAATAACAAAAGCATTTAAATATAAATGAATTATTTCATCTTGTTACTTTTTTTTATAAACATCTTATGTGGTTGCCCACAAAAACGTCTGAAAGCGAAATGTAACGTATATAAATTTCTTGCTCCATTTGTAGAGTCATTAGGATTTATTTGGAAGCAGGAGAGATGAAAAATGAGCAATGCCCTCGCCAAGACTAGAACCATCGACCTCTTGAATACGCACAGAGTGTGCTGACCACTACACCAGGAAGGCATGCTAAGAAGGCGGAAGAAATATCTTACATACTCCCCATTTTAGAAGGCGACTGGGGATTAAGGGACCCAATCGTCAAATCCTTCTAGTGAAGAATCATCATCCACCACCTTTTTTTAGTTCGAGGGCCACTGTAGAGACATTAGGTTATTTAGAAGCAGGAAAGATTAAAAATGAGCAATGGCCTCGTCGGGACTCGAAACACGGACCTCTCGAATACGCGTCGAACGTGCTGATCACTACACCACGAAGGCATGCTAAGAAGGCGGAAGAAATACCTTACATATTTACCTAATAAAGTTTGTCTTGGGACTGTAGTGTTCGAGCCTTTATCCATAAATCATTTGATTGTAAAAAGTCTGTCTCTGTATACAATTTACCTTCGAACTGCTATTACTGAGAATTTATAAGTGTTGCGGAAGATAAAGCAAATCAGCTCTCTAATTTCATTTTCTCTCAAGACTTGAATGTAATGAAACAAACTAGAGAAAGAGGTGAGAATAAAGGTTGGTTGTCGCGATCGAATTTTTGATGAAAAATTACCCGAGAGCTGTCTGTAACTTTTCTAAGCTGCATGACCTGATCGAAGATCTGTGGTGATGAAGTCTAAAATAATATTATCTGATGATGAATAAGAAAACTTCAAAAAATATCTTATAGCCGGGATTAATCAAAATGTTTTGAAGATCAATATGTTGGCCATATGTTAACTATGGTATTAGCTTAAGATCAACATTTTGGCCGTATGTTAACTATGGTATTAGCTCACATAAAAAGTTCTTTTCAAACTCTAAACCTTTCTTATAAAAGAAGTCCAAAATTCTTTAACAGAATTCGAGAGTGAGAGATCAGTTTAAATAATAAATGGTTTGCGAACATTAGCTACTGAATTTATTAATCTCCAGCAGCAAAGTACGCCAAGATTATCTGCTTTTAAGATGAAGGTTTTGTGCAAGACTTTTTAAAGGCTTATATTGATGTTACACATTAGGAAATATTCATAACTAGTCTTGCTTTTAAGGAAGCGAATGTATAACCAGCTACTAACTTCCAGTGGTTTTTACCTACTTGGTAACCTGGAAGAACACACTTTAGAGAGGAAGACAGGAACGTATTATTTAATTACTAGGAAAAGTGTTCGAACATATGTGCAGTCTAGGAACATATGTGCTTATTATTTGAATATGGCAAAATGTACGAAGGCTATGTACCTAAGAGAAAGGGTACTTTCGGCTCATATTAACTTACACCTGGGAAATAATTAATTGGGGAAAACCAATGTTACATCAAGTAGCCAGCTTATTCGCTTGCATTGAAATCATTGTCGAATTACCAATGTTCAGCGTAGTTATCTAATAGCCCTAAGCAGGGCAGAGGTTACTTAACATATTGAGCTATAACTTGTTGACCAGGATTCTAAGATAAATGAACTGATGAGAGCAGTAAGTTATTGCAAACTTATATATTAAAAGCGAAAACACAGCTAATATTAAAATACATTTGAAAAAGCTGGAACATTTCGAGCTGGAGCTAATAAAATGATTTATAAAGACTGGAAATGTCTTAAATAATAGACATACTACGCTTAAAAAGTTAGTTTTTTGTTTCCATTGATTACATAGTAACCTACGAAAACAGCCACCACTTTTCTTGTGCAATTATTTTACATACACTCTCAAGGTTGCTTAAAGGTGTAAATTTCAATTGCGATTTGTAAAACTTAGTTCATTCTGAAGGAAAATGTGTGTCAACTGAGCTCCAAAGAGATCAGATACCACAATACAAATAAGTGTTTGGTTTTCTTCTGACGTTCTCAACAAAAGAAAATCGTACTTGCATATTGATACATAGCTTTGCCGAGAATGACCGACTTGTATGAAGTTGCCAACACTTTTATAAACGAGTCACTATTAGCAAATTTATTATACTCTATTTATCTAAGAGTAGTAACTTGAAGCGACTGCTCTGTTGATGCGTTGAGTAATATTAAACATCAGCTTTGCCTCTAATTTTTCTTTTAACTCATGAAGATGAGTGACTAATAAACATTACTTCTGTGTTATATTTGTGTGTGTTTGTATGAATAAAAAAAGTTGATCGTAAATTTCCAGATTTCCCAGATTGAAAATTCCGTATTCACGTTACACATTACACATGATAGCAATTTCATTTGCAACCACTACTTACTCTTAACAAATGATGCTAATCTAAATTTGCGTACAAGGTGTTGCAAATATCAATTCTTGTGCGTTTTAAATGATAAAATATCTATGTAAATGAGACATTTTTTTTCAAGCTTCTCAGTATAGCTTCATTTAATATACCCAGCCCGTTTTCAGGCAATGAGGTATTTTTTTAAGCACAGTCCTTCATAAAGAACATCTTCATAAAGAAGGTGAGAAATCATCTAGCTAAGAAATCCTTACAACAAATGATCTTGGGTACTTACCAAGGATCGAGGAAGCCAAATATACTTCCGCTTAAATTTGTTTTCAACTTCCTTTTCCCACATTAGTAAAAATGCCGATATTAAATTAATTAAAATTTTAAGCATTCATGAAGCAGATATATTTACTTCTGATCCTTTCCAACATCATTTCTTTCAATACCTGTATAAATAAATGCACAATATGACATTGATAATGACTTAAATCTTGTTACCATAACAATCAGTACTTTTTTTTTCCTAGCAGCAGCAAGAGAGAATATATATTTAAGAACTTATTCAGGAATTTTCTAACATAATTTGGAATATTAAAATTTATTGATCTAATGAGCTGTGTATCTTTTAGCTATCTGCGGAAAGTAATTGCTCCTGAATTATTGGGACAGTTGGACAGCAGTGAATGCCTTGCCCTTATCAACCGGAAAGGACAAATAGAACAACTTTATACTTAGGGCTTCTTCCAGTTGTTACTGAAATTTTAAGAGCTTTTTGCTTCTGCTTCTGCTGAGAATGTATTATGGACTTTTTACATTGTTGTGTTAAAAAGAAGCTAAAGAAGACATTCTTTATTAATAATAAAATAGATGAAAATAATTTGTCTTTAACCTTTGCTTCAGCCCATTATTTTTCTACAGTAGAGAACATAACGTTTTACAATACAGAATTATACGTAGTTAAAAAATATTGTTTTGAGCGACAAATTGAAAATAGGAATTATTTTCTATAAAACTTTTTCCATTCATTATTTCAGCTCTCGTACGTAGCATATTACAAGGTCAGCAAAAACGTTCTTACCGTTTTTGGCATCCTATTTGATGAAACGCTCAGGAGAGAAAACGAAGGGATTCACGCCCTTGGAAAGCGGATGGAGGGTTAATATAACTGTTGAGCAGTACTCATATAGCCATGTTGCATACACACAGTTCGTCCAGTGTTGAACAGAAATGGAGATACCGAAGCAGCTATTTCACGGTTGTTTGCTTTATAACTTTAAATGGGCCTGTCAGCAGCCTCACCAAAGTCACCCAATATGTCAGATATTTGGGATAGATGCCATGAATTAACGTATCGTTGAGCTTGTGTTCCAGAAGTTCTAGTCAGAAAATCTGAGTCATTGGGATGAATCCCGCAAGTGTTGTATGACGAGGTAACCATATAACAACACCGAAGGTAACCATACAGAAGTACAGTAGTCAAACGTGTGGTAAACTTGCTGAATATTTTCCAGTTTCTGAGGAAGCAGTCAGATAGCAGAAACGCATAGGGAAGATGTAGAAGCTGAGCAAGTGAGTGCCTTACGCATTGTCAATAGAAACCAAGGAGCAATGGGTGATCTCCTGTTTGCCATTGCTGTCTCGGCTTCGCAGCACACCCATGTTTAGTCGAATGCTCACCAGTGACGAAAGGTGGGTCCAGCACGACACTCCTAAGCGCACCAGACATCGTTTGTCACCACGTGATCTTCCCACATCAAGACTGCCTCTGCATGTACACAACACCATGCTCTGTTATCTGAGTAGATTAATCTCTAGGCAGTGCATTACGAAGCTACTGCCACTATCACTGAGGACTTTTACTTGCGGCAACAACGGTGCCAGTATGAATTGCGGCAGAAAGAGTTAGCAATGGTTAATCACGAGATTAATCCTTTTCCTTTACGACAAAATGCGACTATATGGGACAATGACCACCAGGGATACCGTTCAGCGACTTGGCTGAAAGGTAGCGAGGTCGCCAAACTTAGCAGCTACAAATTACCACCTGTTTCATTCCCTGAACATCCCCTTTTACAAGAAATCCTTTGACAATGAGGCAGACATACAGTATGCACCTCGGTCTTTCTTTGCATACCAAACCTCAGAATTTTATCGCCAGGGCATAGCACAGCTGCAGAAATGTTGGTAAATGATGCTAGATGTTGATGAAGAAACTACTTTGAGACCTAACACTGGGTACAAAGCGAAGTATGTCTGTTAGTTTCTGACGATCACAACTGGCAAGAACGTTTTTGGTTACTTTGCATATTTCTATTCTTATTTTAGAATGGTCAATTCAAGGCCATTTTGTTTTCTTTTGGTTTGCCTCGCAATCGTGGTAACGATCGTTGCGGAAGATGATCGAGTTCTCAAATTTGTTAAAGTACCCTAAACCCTCTGTGAAGTGATGACGACGCACGTTATGATCGTAAATGAAGGGAATGTCGTTAGTAGGATGGCATTCAAGGATTAATATGACCTTGAAGTGCCTATATTAATGTAACAAACTATAATGTAGTTTAAATACATTTGCCTGAAAATATTCATTTTGTTGTATAAACTTGTATAGTTGAAATTAGATGTGCAATGTCAGTGGACTGGAGGATTGACTCTAGTCCGCTAATATTTTAAGTAGTACTGCTTTCGAGTAAATTTTTACTTGACATTCAAAGGGATTAAATGAAATATCATTTTAGTTTTTATGAGAACGTACACTGTCAGAGTATGGTCGTATTTTGGTGAATCGGATACATTAGGGTTGCGTCGCCTTTATGTGAGGAAGGAATAGCTAGTTTTCACCAATTCTTATAGATAGTATTAACTATCCGGAAATTTCAGTATTCTCATTCTTATAACAGAAATTAACTTAATTTATAATCATGTGTTTTAATTTGTGCTCATGAATATGTTCTTGTGATACATGAAAAAAAATATAAGTAAAATATTACTGTGCAGTAATTTTTAGTTTACATTATAGAATGAGAAGCATTAAAAAGAACGCATGACCACATAAGAGATCGTTACTGTTGAAACTCAGGGTTTAATTTACTTATCATATAGCTTTAGTTCCTTCTCACTCAAACGTAAAATTAAGATTATCTTACTTCGAATGTTTAGTTCTGTGGAAAACATAGCCACTTCTGGTAAACATGGTTTTATTAGGGTTTGGTAAACATGGTTTACCAAAGTAGAATCTTGTAGTGACATAACAAAAGACTAATACTATCTTAGGCTATGGTTATTAGTCCACTTTTAAACACCTCGGATGCTTGGAATAATCGCTTCAACTTCTGGCATGGACACCACTCGACCCCTAATGGTTGACGGTTCGGCTTCTTCACAGCACTTGATCTCGAAACCGCAGTTTACCTGCTTACTATATTTCATTCTCCGTAGTTTTAAGCTGGAAATACAACTTTTTGTAACCAGTACCAATGGCAGTCGCCATTGATTAAAGAGAGTCCGTAATATGCAAAATATTTTTGACAGTTTTTTACATCACTGAACTTCGGGGAAATAACAGGGCTTATTTTCTAAAATTAGAAGTACCGGATCCCTGCGGAAGCCGTCAAGAAAGGTAAATAAATGTAATTAACTATAGCGATAAATAATTAATAATTAATATTAAATTAATCGTAATACGATAAAAAAAGAGTAGTTTTCAAATGTGCGCCAAAGCTGGTAACCTGTTCATATCACTCCCTGAGTAGCTGCAAAAGGACATCTTTGCGAATAAACGTAAAGAATGAGTATTATTCCATGAATTTTCTCTCCTAGATATTTCATTTGCTTGAGGATATGAATTGGCAGCTTCCGGCTGCAAGTTAAAGCAGAAATTCAACGTCATTGATCCTGATGCGAAATGTCACGCGCAAAATGGCAAAATAAACGTCAGCATGGAACAGGCTGACATCATCTAGATTCCTGCTTCATCGAAACAGTATGGGAGCGAATGCATGAAAAGACGCAAATTTTTCCAACAATGTTAAATAATATTGGCAGTTTTATGCCTCCTGTGTAATATGAAATCAATCTGATAAATCTATTTTATATACTCTTGTACTTTCTTTATTTTTCGTGTTCATTTCGTATTTAATGAAATAGTTCTTCTTTTCATGGAACTTTTCATATCGTTAGGGTTGTCGCCAATCTAGTTAGATTTTGCGCCAAACTTTATGCTTAGCGCTAAGTGGAGCTTCCTGACAGAAAAGTGCCTAAGAATAAATAAATTAAATTAAATTAATGCCAAAAAAGAAATTAGTAAATAAAAATACCGAAACCCACCTTATCTGGGTCTCCTACTTGAATTACGATTACACTCAGAACTGTCAAATCCCAGGTTATTTGACTTCGGCAAGCGCACGAGGTCTACTTGCTTAAGGGAAAGTGGCGTCTTCGTAGATGACTATTTACAGTGGGTAAAAAAAGTATTGGCAATTGCCTATAATTGATCATATTACCTAGCAAAGGAAATGCTTGACAATTTTAGCTGGACATAACGAACACAGGAGGTAATTAACACGCATATATAACGAAACATTCATTTTAATATGCCTTTGACATAAAATATACAGCAAAAGCATAAATTTGCATGCCAAAAAAGTATCGGCGAAAGTTCTGACTGCTATGTAAATTTTGTTATTTTAAGGTCACGTGTTTAGATTGATAAGAAACCCTGTTAATATAAAGTCTGCAGTTCTCTTTTAAAAAGTTATTTTGCTAATACTGTGATAAAATGGCTTCGAAGGAGTTGGATATTAACGCTAAAAATATGGTTATTCAGCTTAGAAATGAGGGTTTAACTTATTGTGCTATAGGAATACAGAACGTGCAGACAGACAAAATAGACCCCCGTCCCAAACCCTCTCGGGGTTGTATATCTATGGTCCAGTGACCCTCGTCCAAGCGGGTGCAACCCCCGAAGTCCTCTTCCGGCTTTATACAAAGCATAGGGCAAAACAAAAACACAAAGATAGGAGAATTACGCTAGTCATTTTGCCTCCGGTCACCACTACGTCCTGTCCACTCTGTCAGTCCCCGTCACGAGAACTGAATGAGGCCAAAACCCCGAGGACTAAGTCGGTGATCTCCGATCTAGCTCTACCCCAGACAGAGGAACGGACACGACAAGGTACGGTCCCTGCCAAGCCCGAAACAACCTTAGAATGAACTAGGAGTCTAGTCTTGTGAAGTCAACTTATAAACACCCGTGGTTGAGACTGCTAGGTACAGACCCAAGCCAGTACTTTCCAGGAATTCGCCTGAGTCAACCCCGGGGGGGAGGGACTATAGGAATACAGGTAATAGGTGAATGCAGAGCCAGACACCCGGACGGCTTTGTATTACAAATTGGATGTCGTCCGGTACCCGCACCTATCTAGAGCACGAAGGCTGCATCGGGAATTTAATAATGCTGAATACGAGGGTTTTGACGTGACCAAACATTAGCGTTTGCAGATATGCTTCAACATACAATTAATAATAATTTACATGCATAAGTATAAGCAAACAAACAATACACTTATACATTAATATAGGTCATACACTAATTATGATACTTGTGCATTAGTGCAGAAGATAACAAATAATGATAACACGTAATCGTGTATCATCCTATATAGCTATACATAAACTGCTAGGAATGATATACTTAAACAATTATACATTAATAGCAATGATACTCTGACAATGATACTTGCACAATAATACGAACCGCATGGCAATACATACATTAATAGAAATGATACGTTCAAGCACTGATACATTAATAGAAATGATGCACAGAAAATGGTACTTATACAGTAATATGATAGATGACGCTTAATGATAACACATAATCCTGTGTTATCCTACATCGCTTTTCATACATGAAAAGGGATGGCACACTTAAACGTAGGTGCGTTGGATACATAAGTGCGTTGATCTAAGTAGTTAATAACTTAAGTAATAGTAGGCAACAGTTATTGATGATGCATTGGTAATTAATAAAATAGTTAATGGCAATTAATGACATGAGTAATTATGAGTGACAATTAATGAAGGCACATTGTTGTCCTACATGACTATATATACATGAACAGAGTTGATACACTTGGTACGAGTAACTTGCAAAAGGCTGATATAGGTCCATAGGTCCATTGGACTCATAAGCAGACTGATATAGGTACACTAGATATATAGGTTGGTTATGTGGAAAGGATAGAGTTATGGTTAAGACGATACACACAAATCTTGGCCTAATGCCTGCAGTTTGTCCATAATACATTTGAGTTTTTTAATTACTTCTGGTTGGCGAATAAAGAATCTTTTATAAGCTGGATCTGTGTTGTTAAGTGACATGTGCCACTCTCGTGTTAGTGGGCAGGAGGTCACGTAGCCACACACACAGATATTGGTGTTTGTTATTCCTCGTACTAGAAAATAGTCCGTGTGGCTTTGAAATCTGGCTGTCAGGGCTGACTTTGTGGGCAAATTCATAGGTTCTTCTTCCTTGTATAATAGAATTCCACTCTTCCTGCCATTGCTTGAGTGCAGCGTTTAGAACGGCTTTCTTTACGTAGGATTTTGGTAACTTTATTGCCAGCTGTTCCGCATCGAGATTGTTCGCGGCTTCTTTCACTAGTAAATTTGCCTCCTCATTTTCCTGGTGTCCGGCGTGTGCTTTAATCCAGAAGATGAGGATGCGTCCTTCACATTGTCGCAGGGCTTGCTGAGTGTGACCATAGGAATACAACTGAACATTAGTATTTACTGTTAGAAGTGTTGTAGAAAAGTTCAACAAGACGTGATCGACGGAAAATAAGATTAGAAGAGGACAGCCTCGAATATTTTCTGCAAGGGAAAAACGTGGCGTTATCAACGCGGTTAAGAAAAACCATAAAGTAAGTGCACCTCAGTTAGCCAAAGATGTTGCTAATACTTCGCATAAAACTTTGAGTGCACAGACTATACGTAATGTTTTACATGAAGGAAGGTATTATGGAAAAGCAGCTAGAAAAAAGCCTTTCATTTCAGAAATAACGGGAGAAAGAGATTAGATTTTGCAAAATCTCATGTTAATTTATCAGACGAGTTTTGGAATACAGTTATTTTCTTCGACGAATCGAAATTTAACATTTTTGGGAGTGATGAACAACATTATGTGTTATTTTGTCCGACAAATCGAAGTTTAACATTTTCGAGAGTGATGGACGATAATATGTGTGGAGAAAGCTTAACACCGAACTGGGAAAACAACATTTAACACCGACTGTCAAACATGTTGGAAGGAGCGTCGTGGTTTGGGGCTGTATGGCAGCAAACGAAGTTGGTAACCTGCGCTTCGTTGATGGTATGATGACAGTACGTACGTACACTGGCATATTGCGCTATAACTTGAATTTCAGTGCTCAAAAACTTGGCTTAGGAACATTCTTCGTGTTTCAACTGGACAATGACCTTAAGGATACAGCGAACGTCACCCGGGAGTTGTTACTCTAAAACTATCCTCGCCAGTTAAAGACTCCTGATATAAATCCAATTAAAAATTTATGGCATTGATTGGGTCTAGAAGTCAGGAAAATAAAATTTCGTGTAAAGATGAACTTGAGCATATACTCCTGCAATAAAGGTACAAAATTCTCAATAGTACAACCAAGACTTGTGTTCTGTACGAGAAACAAATTGCAAGGTGTTATAAATGCAAAAGGTGTGAATATGAAGTATTAAATTTTGTTCCCCCACTTTGCTGTATAAGCTTGCCCACACTTTTTGACATGCAAATTTGTTTCTGTTGTATATTTTGTGTAAAAGGCATATTAGAGTTTCATTAGATTTGTGTGTTTGTTACCTCCTGTATTCGTTATGTCCAGCTAAAATTGCCAAGCATTTCCTTTGTTAGCTAATATGATCAATTATAGGCAATTGCCAATACTTCTTTTACCCACGGTAAGTGTAACTGGTTCGTATTCACGTATTCATTCGCCTGGGATTGAGCCCGGGTCCAATTCTCAACATTTAGACGACTTAAACAGTCGACAAATGGCAAGGTTGTGAAATTCCTGATTTGGGCTCAGGTTGTTACGTTATCTGAATATGGCAAAGTACCCCAGAGGCATCTGCCTAATGGGATGCTTTCGTAGAGCGATTGTCTAATGGGAACTTACACGTATTTATGTTGCGCTTGAAAAAAACTAACCATGTATCGAGTCTATTCGCTTGGAGTCTAACTTGGGTCGAGTAAGCCGGGTACAGGTATTCGGCGCTCTTAACCACCCGACCACTAGTGGGACTACTGCGCTCCAATGGACTCTAGTTGAATTTAGTTGCTGCTGAATTATAGTTGAAATTATAGTTGAATTTTTTTCTAGTTGAACGCTGATAAGCAATCTGTAAAGCTGCTTTAAAAAGGCGCTGATTAACTGTCAGTATGGCAATCATATCTTTTCGGATATTATACTTTTCATAGAAACAAAAAATAAACACAAAAGTTACCCGATGTGTTTGTTCTCATTGCTCTAAAAATGAATCATTTACTCCCCATTATATAGTTTCAAAGTGATTAACGGTACGCAGGCTAAAAAGCATTCTTTTTGCTACCCTTATGTTGTTAGGATAGAATGTTTTTAATTTTTTATTTATTTTTATGATCATCATGAGATTAAAAAGGGATTTATTTGTTGCGACATGATGACTTTGATTTCCCCTCCTTATCTGATTTTCTCAGGTCTATTAGAGTATATTATGCATTATTGTTCTCTGATACATAGTCTATGTGTTCAAAATGTAGTAAAGCCGTTCGCAGTGATCATGTCCCTTCGCAGTGACCATTTCTGGAAATGACTAATATTTCCAATAACATAAATAAAGAACTGATGAACTTTTTAGTACTGAACGTCACCTTCCTAAGACAACTATACCCGCTGGGGACAAAAATCATCTGGAATCGTGGAAGGTCGTCTTAGAGAGGATTATACTTCTTTAGTCTCCTTCGGTGAAATCCGGGGTACGCCATTGGTTGAAATATTAAATCCCTGATAAACAGAGAATAAGAAAATTACATCAAGGTTTTAGAATATCAGTTTTAATTAATGTAGTTATACTTTAAATAATGGAAGATTAGTTGATTGCAGTTACACAAAAATTAATTTTTAAGTCTACAAATTCATTTTAAGTCTGTAGGGCATCAGAAAAGGGGGGGCCACAAAAAGGTGCAAAGGTATTCAGGAAAAGAGGCACGAAAAATGTCTTATTGCCGGTTTTACAATGGAAGGTATGGTACAGTTAAACCAAACATAGAGAAAGAAGGCATGAAGAAAAAATTGGCGGAAATATATGTGGGAGGGGGATCAAAATATTTTAAGTGGTTAGGGCCTCTATATGTCTTAATCCGGCCCTGATTTTCATCATCTTATTTCTGATATACTTTATTTTCTTTTTCTTTTAGTCAATGAAATAGCAATTAATTTAATGGAATTTTAATTTCAAATTATCTAGTACCGAGACTTGATTTTAACAGAGGCAGTTGTGTATGACTTAGAACTATTGTTCAGGTCATGTCGAACATTGACACCAGATGGCGCCACCAGAGAAAATAGATCGAAAAGCTGCTTTTCTTACTGCTATACTGGCGAGATGCAAATTTCTCGACAGTAGCATGGAAAATACTGTATCATAATTAATTTCATATTGGGGAAAAGAAGTGCATGCCCTTTTTCATGCATTTTACTGTAACAGGAAATATTTTAGGGCAATTAAAATGACTGCGTAGAGAAACCAAAGTAACTTTTATCAAAGAAATGCAATATTTGTGGAAAATTCGCAAAAAATGTTTTTGGCCAATTAATTTAAATAAAACTAAACTCTACATTTTTTATTAAATTTCTCAGTTTGTACGAAGGGTTAATAAATACATAAAATAAAAAACTGTTATTTAAAAAAATTAATAATTTTAACTATTCATAAAGAATTTTAATAATAATTTTGTTTGGTTGGTAACCAAAACATGACTATTTTATTTCCATCATGATGTGATGATTTTCGCTATTGCTTCTAAAAATTTTGTTTGATCCCGATTTTAGGAATAACGTAGAATAGTATAATAAACTGCCTTTCCTGAACATGCGAAATAAATTCTGGAAAATTCCACCATGAGGAAGATCGAAAAATATTTAGTTGAATTATGGATGCATAATGCATTTGCATTTAGTTAGACTTTTAATAACAGGTTAAACTTTCTCCGTCATACCATTCATAGGAATAAAATATCGATTTTTCTGTTAAAAATTCTTAAAATAAATTTTACAACAAATAAAGGAACTAGGGAATCTACCTATGTGCGTGGTTTATTAAGCTGAATTAATTTTCAGGCATTTATATTAAAACTGAAAATGTTTCAAATTTTTTGACGACTTCAATATACTTTCCATGTGATGCTTCGAAAATAAAAAATGTTGTTTAAGGAAGGAATTAAGAAGATTTACAACTGAATTTTCTTTTTTTTTTTCTCACTTACTTTGCGTCATTTAGCATCTTCATCTTTTCCTTTTACTGTTCCATTATTGGTAATATTTCTCTTCCTCCTCCCGATGAATGGATATTAGTATTATAATCCTTGCTAAAAGCATGCATAAGGTGAGCTGATTAATAATAATTAGACTAAATTCATAATACCAGTTAAATTGCCTGTTTCTCAACATTTCATTTCTTACTCACTAATTTAAAATTAAATTCAAAACATCATCTTCCTTTTTCCACCAGTTTTTATATTAGAAAGTTAAGAAAGAAAAAAGTCAGTTTACGATTAACATTAGCAGTACCTGTGAAATGTTTACGCTGTCCACCTAAGTCGTCTTCGGTGCTTATGTCCTCTCAGGAGCGCCTGTAAAGTTGTTAAGCATACTACTATTTACGTTTTAGTAGTAGCGCCAAGAAGGTGCGGACGATGAATTCAGCAAAGCAATCTTTAAATAAATTCTTACTACTATGCATGAAATGCTTGTGTGTACCAAGTTGCACGCAAAGCGGGAATTCCGCGGAAGATTAGGCGTAAAATTATTGAAATTTTAATTAAATCAAGTATTATGATAAATCATTCGATTAATTACATTTAATCTTTGCCCCCCTTTTCAATTAAAATATGTGAAATACGTTGTTTCATATGTGTTATGTTATGTAATATCATTAATGATTTACCAAGGCGCAAAAGTATCTGAAAGTGTCTGATAAGGCCAACATTTAAGTTCCATCAAATTTACTATCGACTTTAAGAGAGTAATGTTGTTTATCCAATCTTAAAAATAACTGGTCTTAAAATGAAAGTCCTTATTTTACTGAGCCTCACCAGTAGCCGAGTGGTTAAGACCGCTGAATACTGGTAGCTCGACCTGGCTTCGGTTGAATCCCAGGCTAACGGGCTGGCTTCATGTTTGGTTTTCGTTGTTTTTCTTATGTGTAACGTGAATACGAGCCAGTTTGTCTTAGAAAGTCCTCCACGAAGGCATCCCTCCTCTTGGGCAGATGGTCCTCGCGTGGCTTTACCATATTCAAATAACTTAACCCAATCTATCTTGGCAGAAGTGAGACGAAACAATGTTGGGCGCTTCGCAACACTTTTTATCTTTATCAGGAACTTAAATGCACTACTTCCTGTTTATTGCTAGGGAGGATATTTAGTTTTATTAGTTGTTAACAAGTTGTAATACGTGCCAATGAGTTAGTTACGTAATTTAAAAGCCTTTCATTGAACTGTCTGCAATATTTTTACCAAAAAATGTTGTAGCTTTTTTATTACTAAATGCTTTTACTTATTCAGAGATTTTTGCTAACACTACGAAATATTTATCTATACAAAATAATGACAGTCATATTGTTATTTTGAACCTGGGCTTGCCAGCATAAAAAGAATAGGAGTTTTACTGTAATGATATTGAATCACTTCTCCAAATCAGTTCAAAAGTACTTATGCTACTGTATGCGCGTAATCGATTTCAAATTATTCGCCGCACCCTGATCTTCAGGTACAGGTACTAAAACGAAGAGAACCAGTTCTGTATCATTGGTTATCAGATATAGTCCTCATATCACCTATTAAAAATTGTAGAACCTCAAGCATTGCTCTGGGAGTAGAGAGCTCATGTTGTAGAGACATTAGGTTATTTCGGAAGCAGGAGTGATGAAAAATGAGCAACGCCTTCGTCGGGAATCGAACCACGGACCTCTCGGTTACTCGCCGAACGTGCTGACCACTACACCACTAAGGCATGCGAAGAAGGCGGGAAAAATACCTTATAATGTGTCTGATGTTTTGATACTGTCTGGGTTAATCGTCAAATTCACAAACAAAATTTCAAATAATTCTGTTTCTAAGAATTATTACCACCACCACGATACTTTTAAAGCAGATACTGGCCATCAGCACAAACGACGAGATGTAAATTAACGCTCTAAACGTGACTCTGTCTAATTACTATTTTCTCTTAGATTTATTTTATTTCAGGTAATTTCTTTTCATAGTTTTTTTATAGAGTCCTAATTGCTTCGTATCTCAGCTTTTTATAATGTTTTGCATCCATATAAAGTTGCTCACCAGTGGACGAA